>OMKZ01026522.1:0-32613 GCA_900302535.1 Neoniphon sammara
CAGGGGGCATCCGATACAGATGCCCGAGCCACCTCAGCTGACTCCTCTCGATGTGGAGGAGCAGCGGCTCTACTCTGAGCTCCTCCCGGGTGACAGAGCTCCTCACCCTATCCCTAGGGAGGTGTTCCAGGCATGTCCCACCGGGCGGAGGCCCCGAGGAAGACCCAGGACACGCTGGAGTGACTATGTCACTCGGCTGGCCTGGGAACGCCTTGGGGTCGCCCCGGAAGAGCTGGAGGAAGTGTCCGGGGAGAGGGAAGTTTGGGCGTCCCTGCTCAAGCTGCTGCCCCCGCGACCAGGCCCCGGATAAGCGGTAGAAAATGGATGGATGGATGGATAGGATCTTTGTGGTCTGTCTGCTGTTCAGATGAAGGTGGTACGCTGCCTGTGGATGCTGTGCCTCGGTATAAAGCAACCTGTGACTAATGTGACTCGGGAGCCAAACTTGGAGAGAGAATTGCATCATTTTGTGTCTTGTCCTGTGTAATGAGGGTCTTGCACTATCAGGTGGCCATTGTGTTCTGCCCCGTCCTGTCATGTGTCTTTTGAATCCTGTCCATTTCTTGTCCTGGATTATCCTATCTAGGTGAATGCTTAGTTATAAATTTATAAATGGAGGAAAAATGGTGCCAATCCAATAAAAGTTTGCTTCTGATGATGCGTCTTGAACCTTGTGTTAGTAGCATTGGTTGCTTTACTAAATTAGCCTGATGAATAATTGACTACCAAACAAATCTTTAACCAGATGTTTCCTCGGGTTAACTGAACTGACTATTCTCAAACTACAACTCAGCGTGTTTTGGATTTGAGATTAGGGTTTACTGTCACCCTAAACTAAATTTGGAAACAGTCTACTGAAATGACTTACATCCACACCCTTTTTCAGGTAGCCCTTATCTCGTTTTCAAGCCATGTAGTCATTATTTACATACAGCCAAGCTTCCAATCCACCTCCACGATGTCTCCAGAGATGGTTGCCTGGACATTTTCTGATGCAACTGCAAAGCTTCTGTTCATTAAACTGTACAAGAAGGACACCAGTGAGTTTGAGCCCACAGATCCCCAGTGACCCTCCCTGGGGCCTCCCTGGCTATTTCAAAGGCTTGTCTGTGTCTGATGGCTTCCCCCGGAGATCACACGGAGATTCCACAAATCTCACCCATGCGTTGTCAATCCCAGTCAGTGTTTTATTGCAGGGCTGAGCCTGATCCTGTTATGCACATGCAAAACGCTGCGCTCCAAGTTTGTTCATCACACCATGGTAACCCACTCTGATCTTGTTGTCCGATGCTGTGTCATCTCCGCCATATCTGACAAAACTGCAGCACACTCCAGGCAGCCATGAGGCATGCTGTCACTGCTATGCACTACCTGTTTTTTTGTTTGTTTTGTTTTGTTTTGTTTTTTGCGTGCATGAAGAAACAGTGCAGTCGGCGGATTTAATAGAACATGCAAGCTTACGAGCGAATTTTGACATGTCCTTCCACTGACCCAGTACTGTGCACTCCCCATGTGAGTCCACTCTATTGTTTTACTTCATCTCTCATCTCCAGTTGAAAGGCAGCCCTCTCCTCTGGCAGTGGCCTATCTGCGATAACAATCAGGAGCAATCTGTTTATCACAGCACCGACCACCGCTTCACCCCAGGCCCTGACAGCTCCTCATTAGGACATTTATATGGGCTAGTAGGGGGAGTGGGAGGGGGGCAAACCACTGATCAGGTCATACAGTCCATGATGAGCAACTCCGCTGAAATCCCATGCACACCGTATTTTACTCCAAACAACACTCACTCACAACATGCTTTGAACTTAGGGGTGCAGGGCCAAATTTACGATGCCCTCCAAAGGGGCTACTTCAAATAAAGGAGCGGGTGCTGTGCTATTTGAGGCCCCGTGAAACTGAGACACGAGACTGCAAGGTCTCAAGTCGTAAAGTAAATTAGTCTTTTGCCGTTTGCTGTCGCGGGGTCATGCTCTCTTGAAAAAAAAAGAGCAAATATATACTGAGATTACTGCAAGACATGTTGAAAGCAAGAGAATAAAGTGTACTCCTTAGATAGATGCATATGGACAGATGTAGCTCACTTGAAAGACATGCCTTTTTATCTCTCCAGGGAACAGGGCTCAGTATGGCATTGGGGCTGATCCCCAGATATAGGCCTAGTGTAATCTATTCATAGATAAAAGGATCAAAAAAAGGTAATTAAAGACAGGCCTGTATGCGAAGGAATTTTTGTGTTTTTTTTTTTTTTCTGTGCAGATGAGATAGACCACGTCACTGTGTTGTGCACGGCAACCGGCAGGAGACAGACAGCAGCGTGAGAAATGATGCAGGCACAGGGCTCTTGTTTAGCCAAGGTTACGGCCTTCCACTTAAGAGCTACATGCAAGATCCTAAAGATCACAGTAGTGGACAGCAGCTTAAGTACACCCTGGGGTGCTTTTACAGGGGCAACAACATGGCTCTAAAAGAAATAAAGGAATGCATGAACACGGGAGCTGTGGTTGCATGTATAAATATTCAATGCAATAAATAATAAATGTGTAAACCTGGAATGTAGGTGCAGGAAATCACCCAAACCTAAACACCTTTTTAATTGGGGACATAAATCTGAAGAAAAAAATCACTGCAGGCCTATTCATCATCAATGGATATAAATTATATAAACATAGGCTCTTTTAATAAAACACAAATAAGCTGATTTTTTTGTTTAGGGTTGTTTTCCTTATGAACGCTACAACCTGGAGGTCACTGTTTACCTCCATTTTTCCATGACCTGGGCCTATATGCAGTAAGCTATGCATGGTAGCCTATTTATAATAAAGCAGATGGAATGCGTTTAATTCCGTTTCATTTTCGACATTAAAACTTGTCAACAAGTTCTGGTGATTCCCTGGAGTTCAACAAACATCTTTCTGTCCGTGCAACCTCACCTGCCGGGTTGTGTGACACGGCCCCGCCAACAGGGAGCCCCCTCTCCGGCGTGGATCATGATGGGAAATCTTCTGCAGGGGAAACTTCTTCGTACCTCCCCCTCCGTCTGCATTGCAAGGTCCCAGCACTGCGATGGTCAGAAAGTTCAGACTTTGCATTGCGACGCTCCAGGACTCTGTCGGCGCTTCTCCTGCCCATGGCAACACATGCAAGCCAAGGTAACAGTTAACCGGGTCTCTGTAGGTGTCGTGCAAACGGCTTTACTTCTCAAACCGTTAAAGTCTCGGCAGCTTTCTGTAGAAAGTCCTCTCGCTTGCGTTTAACGCGCATAAATCCTTGGATGTTGTCGTAGGAACTTTATGAGCCGCTCAATAGTTTTACATTTGAGACCGTTTTATTGATGAGGCTGCAACGCAATACATGGACTATCAATCTGCGTTGCAATCAGACATCAAATAAAAGTAAATTACTTTTTCAATTCTTTATCCAGGTAGAAAGAAATGGCAGGTTGCAATGCAGTGTGTGTGAAGGAAATTTAGAGGGCAGGCTGCAAGACTCGCAAGAATCTTCTATTGTCTAACTTATTGCAAGTTGTTACAGTTAAATGCTTAAATTTACATTTACCTGTATAATAATCCTAGAGGTATAAATGGTCGTCATAGGCACTGAAAGTACAGATAATAAGTACAGTTAATAATCCTGGTGAGACAAGCACAGTGTGTCTACAGTACAAAATGGTGAATTTATGGTCTTTTTAACTTACTGTGTAGTATTTTTTTTTGGTGTAGTTTTTTTATTTTTATAATATTCTTGTTGACATTTCCGTCAACAAACTGTTATACTGTACTTCTGTTTCATAAGGGAGTCTAAATCGTATTTACCAGACAGAGGAGTATTTGCAGTGGGTGTCCATCTCACTTGGCAGAGGTGCTTGACATCAGGGATGAGTTACTGCAGAAATCAGCTGAATGTGTCTGTCAGGGCAGAGAGAGGAATCCCTCATCCCTGCTGCTTTGGGAAACTCCAGAGTTTTTATTGGAGAGAGGAACTACTCAGTTTTCATTCTCTTGCAGCCATCACTTGCCAACTTCTATCATGTCTTGTATGATTCTCAATTCCCAGGCTCTAAATGCTTAAAGTTTTGTGGTAGAAAGCTGCTAGGACAGGCTGAAACTGGTTGTCACGCAGGTAGGTTCACACAGCAGAAGCCTCAACTCTGAAACTTGAAGGTCTACAGAAAAAAACAAAAAAACAAAAAGCCAAATACAGCTCTTTGCATACTTGAAAAGAGTTTGCTTATATGTATATGTATTAATAAGCTTTGCTCTGCAGCTCATTTTATCAAAGTCAAATGGCAAGGACATGTTCCTTGGAAATGTGCTTACACTGTGAAAGGTTACTGTTGCCAAACTGACCCTAAACTAACCCTAACCCTATTGATAGGATTCATTACACTGGTTAATGTTGAATTGGATGGCTTTGAGAAGGAACCACATGCTTTACAAATTCAATGCTTCAAAAGTAATAATTATTTTTTGTCTAAAGAGCATCACTTACTGTAGATACAGCATGAAAAGATGCCCTCATAGTGAGAATAGGGCAAGTTATCACACGCTGTCAATGTGTTTTAAAGCAGTTTCCAGCTTTGTTTTTCATAAATTATGAGAAAAATTTTTTTTTAAGCAAATCATTAATCTATTTTTCAGTCTGCAGCTCAAATAAATGTCCAGTATTGATATGTACGTCGGCTAGCCTTGGTCTCCCCTGAGGAATTCAATTGTCCCTCCTGTGAATGTGTAATTAGACGATAAGAAAAACAGTGCTGATCTGGGACAACTAATTCAATGACAGTCGCCTTAGAGGCAAATTGATGTTACTTCCAACACTCTTTTAGACACTTCATGAATATTAGCCCAGGAATACAGCAATCTATGAGACGGATGCGGGGGAGTTTGTTTACCTGTGGAGGCAAAGAAGGCAAGGCAGCATCTATCGCCACAGGAAAAATATGTCTAGCCTCAGTGATGATGAATTAGTCTGTCCAAAAACATCTTGGCAATGAGAGTAACTGTGTGTTTATTAGTACAAGCATTTTCTATAGATTTCTTTGCTTGAGATTACATGACATAATTAATTTCCTTTATGTTTTCTCAAATTAAAACTAACAGAAAGGTTTGGAGCACAAGGAATTTGTGTGAAATGGGTGGCTTTGTTGCTTTAGTGGGTTCTATCTTCTACAAACAAAACTGGATTTTTATTCCCCCCTGATGGTGAAATGAACCTAATACAAGAGCTAATGAACCAACCATGTTGCTGTGTAATTCCAGTTGCGTTTGTGTCTTAAACCGCAACCCTTATTAAAGCAGGCACATTGTTGAGAGTGGCAACCAATACTAAAGAGGAGACAGTGCAGTTTGGCCACCACTCCACTAATTACTTCAGAGAGTGCACTTTCCACAATGTGTAATCAATTGCCAACAAACCCCAGCTGCCAAAGCAACCTGAAGCAATTATCTTCAGCAGTCAATCTCTTAGAGTTTAGAGTAGATTGTAACTCTGATTGTTATGGTGATCTTTTTTTTATCCTGGACGTCGTAGAATTTTAAGACTTGGACAGTTTCCATGTAGGAAGTTTCATCATAACAACGTGCATAATGATACAGAAACATTGCGCTGCAGTTGATGTTAATGAGGAGCTTGTAGACTTAATGTTAGGACTCTGGACAACCATCAGGCTGTAAAAGCAGGACTCACATGAGAGGCTGAGCTCAACTACGAACCCAGATGTTGTCCTGGGCTCAAAGATTGCTTTCTTTATGTGTAATAGGTTTCTCTCTCTCTCTGTCTGTCTCTCTCTCTCTCAGGTTCAGTGTAGAGGAGATTCATGAGCTCAGAGTACAGCAAAGTCCTTGAAGATAAATTAAAGGCTGCAGACAACATCTGATCTCCCTTTGATTGTTCTATGTTTCCCTGGTGCCATGGCCTGCCTCTCGAGAGCTGAAGTGACTTTGCTGAAGTGCGTCCTGCTCTTCCTCTACCTGAGCGTCTGTTTGTGCCAGCGCGACTGCACCGGAGTGGACTGCCCTCTGCTGAACAACTGCATCGAGGAAGTTGTGGAGAGCGGAGCCTGTTGTCCTTCGTGTGTGCAAACCGGGTGCACGTGCGAAGGTTACCAATACTACGATTGCGTCAATGCTGGGTTCAAGAATGGCAAAGTGCCCGAGGGAGACTCTTATTTTGTCGACTACGGCAGCACAGAATGCTCCTGCCCTGAGGGAGGCGGCCGGATAAGCTGCCACTTCATCAGCTGTCCGGACATCCCGCCGAACTGCATCGAGGTCTCAGAGCCTGCAGATGGATGCATGCAGTGTGAACGTATTGGATGTGTCCATGGCGGGCAAAAGTATGAAGCTGGTCACTCCTTCCACATGGACGCCTGTCGGGTTTGTCACTGTCCCACTGAAGGGGGGAAGCTGATGTGCTACCCTGTACCCAACTGTGACCCACACAAAGTCCATAAACCCATGTTAGCCTCGTCCACAGATGACAACGCTGCTAACAGGGACTACAGTGACCGTAATAGGTTTGACCATCCAGGCCCCATGGATCACTTCTCCCCACCGCACCGCCTCTCATCCAGTGGGAATATTCCTATCTTTAAACCGGCTCCATTGGATAAAGAGGAGCTGGAGGAGTATGATTACGACCCCACAGACCTTCCAGAGCCCTTCCCCGACTCTCTGGTCTTCTCCACCCAGTCTTACCCCTCCAACAAGGTTATAGCCATCTCCCGTGACTCTGACCGAGTTGACAGAATCTCTACGCCTCAGAGCCTTGACAGAGAAACCAAGCAGGAGTTGAGAGAGCGATACGGCGTCCATGTGCATCCCTCAGACAGAGAGGAAGTGACAGAAAGTCCCACGACGGCGGAGCAGAGCACCGTCAAGACATCTGCCTGGGAGGACACCACGACTGCTTGGTGGAGACAGAGCTCGCAGGGTGTGATGCATGTGCCAAGTGGCTCAGAGGGTCATGTCAGCCGTTCGGATAGTGTCGTATTTCCTCTGCTCCGAGGTTCAGGCAGTGAAAAACACCCAGTTTATCCACACAGAAGCTCAGCGAGTCCTGAGAGTCAGACACATAGACAAAATGCGTCAGCTAGAATTGCACTCCCGCTGCACCCGCTGAGAGGTTCAGAGAGTCACATGTACTCGCTTCATCCGGCGAGAGGCGAAGAGAGTCAAACCCATCCGCAGAAAGGTTCAGATTGGGTGAATTTTCCACTCCATCCTCAGGGGAGTTCAAGAGGTGAAATGCATTTACAGGGGACAGTGGCACCAGATGATGAAGAAGGGTTTGATGAGTTTGAAGAGGAGGAGGATGAAGAGGAAAGAATAGTAACATTGCAGAACGTCGCTGGGCCCGAGGGAAGGGACGTACCCTACGATATAAAGTCAGTCCAGCAGGAGAGAAGCTACGTGGAGTCAGATGGCAGCACTCCAGCCAGCACCACCATCAGGACCACAGTGGAGCCCAGCACCCACTCCCCCAGGAGGCCCAAACCCCAAACAACTCCCCTGGTCCGCTTCAGCACCACGACCCAGCCGACAACAAGCGTCACACTAGATAGGAGTCAGCCTGACAAAAAGCCTCTTAAGATGCTGCTGAACCTTCACAGTGGAGAGGAAGAGAAGGTGGAGAAAGAGGTGGAGGAGCAAGAGGAGGCGAGAACAGAGAGTCCTGTTTTCCTCCTCAGGCCTGTTGGAGGTAAGTCAGAGGCTGTGTTCACACTGCAGGCTTTTGTGCTCAGTTCATATCTTTTTCTGGATGACTGATCATACTGCATTAGGTTGTAAATCCAAACCTGAGTGCTCTATGAATTGACAATAATGTTAAAAAGACACGCAGTAAAACTGGCACAAGATGTCACTTCTGTTTTTGTAAGTTTTCTCCAATTTGTTTCAAACACATTTTGATTTCATTATGTGCCCTCTAGTTTTGGTTTTCTTTCTTTTGTTGTGTCTTGTTGTACACCATAATGCTGCCTCAGCTAAGCTGCCATGACACCAAGATATGGCAGTTGTCTCAGGTGAGTGAAGGAAGATTTGTGTATTGCTATGGCAGCACTAACAAAGTCCTGTTTGACTCACGTGTGGCTTGCCTGCCTCAGTATTTGATTTTGCATGATTTTGTAACATCGGAACTAAAAAATGCAACTCTGCGCAGCTTTTTGCTGTTCGCACTGATGAGAAAACATCAGATCTGTGTCACGTTATTGGGAAAAATCAGAACTGATACATTTTTAGCTGCAGTATGAATGCAGTTAAAATATCTTGTATGCACAAGTGTAAACACTTGACCCCGATTTCTTTTTATGCACCACTTTTCAATTGTCTTTTGTCTGCAATTTGTTTCGCTTGGCTTTACCATTCTCTACGCTCAGAACAGAGGAAAACATCTGACAGAACCCATTTTTGAGCTTCAACAGTGCAAAAAAAGCAACTGTGTTTTTGTTAAAAAGCAGCTAATCGCTGCTGTCGTGGACAGCACTGAGTCCATGACGATAACGTGGTGACATCGTCTTTCCAAAACAGAGTCAGTTGGAAATATTGTTGTGGAATTGGCATGCATGCCAGAGAGGAGCCTTGACCCACATTAGTAGCATGCAGGCAAGTCAGCAATGGGTACATTTCCACACACACACAAAAAAAACATCTAAGAAAGTAGAAGTTTGTCTCTACAGCTTCAGTTTACTTTGAAAAGTGAAGTTAAACAGCAGTATGCTATAGATCTGGAGGAACTCACCGGGCCCACAGCAGCCAGTGATACTCTCACAACCTGCAAACCCTGCAGAGCAGTGTTAACTAAATATTACAGATGTCAAAAGGAGATGGAAAAAATTGTGTCATTAGTGAAATTAGTGAATGCTTGATCAAACTCTTGCAATTTTCCATCATCACCTTTTTAGTGTTCTGCTGCTAGCTGGGCAGATTGACTTGTTATTGCTGTTGTTACAGGTCGATGGGGGATTTTGAGAGAGGTAGTGGGAGGGGAGGGAGCTGTCCAAAAATCAGCAGAGCCAATTGGAGAATTATCCAAGTGTCTAATATCTGTTTAACTATTCCACAATGCACATCAAAAGTCAACATTTCATTATGTATTCGCACAGTGTTCGTAAACACATTTTTGGAGGCTCCCCATCATCACTGGGGGCATTTGTGCTATTTGACTATGTCACTGTCAAATAGTTAAAATCTTGTTTCCCGTGAGAAAACATAATTAAATGAGAAAACACCATCTCTGTTTCCTGGCATCTTTATAGAGATCAAACTAATGGATTATTTTTCGACAAGAGATGTTTACCAGCAAATAGAGACACAATATAGAGGATATCACCAGCTTAGATTTATCAAATTTTGCTGAAAATGGTACATTCTGTATGCTTGTATTGCCCTTCAAAAATCTCAGTTTAGTGTCTCAGCTCTCAGAATTAAGATTGTCAACGCTGTCCGGCTTTCTGTGTCCCATTTGGATTATGGAGTCCAGCATAAGTTGTGTAAGACACAGCACTCTCTCCGTCTTTGCTTTGCCGAGCCAAACAACATTGTTCTCACACAACAATGTTCCCTTTCTGTAGCTGGTTATCAAATCCAAGACAAGCCATATTTCACGTGAGCATGTAAGGAGCGCTGACACCGCCGGTCCCCAGGTACCTGAACATGAACATAAATAGTGAGCAGAGGGGTCTGTCTGGAGCAGGGAGTCAAGTGCTCCTCCTGCGGTGAACATCCTCTCACAGCGGTCTCCCAGGCCTTGCACTCAACGCCATCCTTTTTCCTTTCACATCATTTCCACTGTACCATTGTAGAAAGACAAGCAAGCTAAGGAGTCTAGGTTTGGTCATAAATTTTCTCTGACTTCTAGCCTTTGTGTGGTGTTTATAAGACAAAGATTGTGTTTGTCTTTTTTTCCTTTTGAATTTCTGTTGACAAAGTTTGAGATTCTGTAGGTGGTAGGGGTGTAGACAAGTTTCATCATGATACGATATTATATCGATTCTTTGGATGATGCGATACGATTTCGATTCAGTTAAATTCAGGGGCCTGTAATCGATATCAGACGATGTGCTGATTTATTAACGAGCGGGGAGTAAATATCCTCAGGTCTTTTTCTTGGTTGCTTGCCATTATCTCCCTGGCGCTAGCCCTTTTTAGCAAGTTTAGGACGGAGGTGTGTTTGGACTGAAATGATGACACAGTACACAGGCGTGCCATGGGAATTTCAAAATAAAAGCCTATCTTAAAAATGATGATATGGATCGATGTTTTCACTTTGCATCAATATATTGGATCGTTGATCACTGAATCGATCCAGATCGATGGATCGTTACACCCCTACTAAATACCCAGTCTTCTATTTATTCCAAACAAACTGCTGTTGCTGCTACCAGAAATGTAAAACACATAATATGACAGGATTTTTCCTAGGAAACGCCTACCTAACACCATGTTTAGTGATTGTTGAAGCTTTCATAAACTCGGCGTAAGGTTGAATCACTTGTATAATAGCAACTGGCATTAGGGCGTAGCAAAAAAGACATTATTTAGATGAAAATGTCAGAGATCATTACTCTAACTTGTGGTCTAAATGGTGGAATATTTGATTGTACTTTGACTGGGACACTTGAGTTATTTGGCGCATCAAAATTTTCCTTTTTAAAGAAGTGTGCTGTGTGAGGAAGCTAGGCTGCTGTAACAGATCCAGATGTCGGTGCCCTAGGGGCTTAGATACACAGACAGTATGTAGGTTAAAAAGTAGCCTAACATATAAGGCTCCTCTCCAAAACAAATGTGAAACGCGTTCACTCAGCACATTTAGTCATAACATTCTTTAAATAGGGCATGCGGAAGGTAAAGTGATCCAGATCTTCATCTATTAGGGGGCTCGTCACAATCAATTAATCTTTTGATGAAATAATGTAATTGCACAGTCACTGTGTGCCACGTTTGATTTATTCTCTCGCCATTTGCTCATTGATTCAGAATAATAAGGAAGGACTTCTGTGCTGTGGAATGGCTGGCGGATCTTGACAAAGTTTCAGCGGCACTTGCTAAAAATGACACCTTGCTCCGTCCCGTGCAGCATATGCATGAGGATAAGCGGAGGATGACTTATCTTGCCATGTGGCAGGGGGCTCTTCTCCCAGATAAACTGCTTTCTCCAACGCTCTGGACTACAGACAGGTTGCCGCTCACAATCTTATTGTGGAGATAGAGGGGGAGGCCAGGCAGGGCCGCTCTCCAAGCTGCTGATAATGAAGCAGGACAGTAGTTTATCAGTGCTGATGGTGCATAGCCCACGGGTAGCACCAGCCAAGCATGTGAGGCTTGACTTATAACGCTTTAACTTCTGATACAAGTGACCCAATTTATTGTAAAATGGGCTTCTTTGTTAGCTCTTTGAAGCACACTTTTGTCTCAGGTTATCTGCTTGAAATACATCTGCTTGCCATTACTGAATGTCTCTACAGTTCTTTGTTCTATAAAGATGTTTTTTGCTTCATTAGGTAGTTTATAGCAGGAGAAGACAGAGGGAATTCAGGATTGGATTCAAACCCAGGACATTGTCAGTGGATAGTGCGCACCTTAGACTAGGGGTTTTTAAACATTTTCATGTCATAACCCCCTTTCATTAAGCTGTGGACCCCCATTTGAAGTGATTTTGCCTTAGAGATCTCAACATCGTACAAAGTCTTAAAAGTTTGGCAAATGCTTGATTTTAACCGTTACGTTTTCAAGGTTAGGAATATGCTTGAATACAGATATACTCCTTAAAAATGCTTGATTTTCAACACAATTTGGTGTTTCATCTACACAATCACTCATGTAAAAAAATCTTTCAATATCTGAAACGATGTCATAGTCTAGATATTAGCAAGCATTAAATAATCCTGATCAAAACTACAATCAAAGTTAATATGAACAGCTGGGAAAAAATTAACAAAGTGAAAATATACATTGATTGCTGTGGGTATAAAGAAATTCTATAAACTTTATTTTTCGCAATTGCATTTGAAGTAACAATTTAGGCACCTTGAAAGTACTTGAAAAGGGCTTGAATTGTCCTTTCGGGAGGCTGTACGAACCCTGCAATATGAAAAGCTACTTTGGTTTGTGTTAAGTATTAAATTGTTTAGATATCATACTTGAACACTGACAAATAGATGAAAATGGGGGGATTCAGGAAGCCCCTCAAGGACCACTGGAGGTTCCTGGACCCCACTTTGAAAACCACTACACACCAGATCAGCCCCAGTTTCTCCTCTGTACCGCCTGCACTTAAGCTCTCATTTTCCTGCAGTGATTCATGTGAACGATGCTCAGACAGTTGGACATCCTAAACAGCCTGTCAAGCTGATTCAGTGGTGGCTGTTAAATCAAGCGAGGATGATTTGTTTGTCGTGTAGCTGCTTTCAGACTCTCAGCCTGTGGACTCAGGTGAGTCGGCCCTGAAGTGGCTTTCCAAAGGTTACTGTCATGATAAATAACACATGATGGGAACAGCTGGAGACTGAGGCCTGTGCGTGGTTCAAATTTTTATCTGTTACATACCTCCGCTTTGAACTTTTTTGTTGGACATCTGTGATTCCTGTGAACTTGTGAGCACATAGACAAAAATTCTCTGTTCCCAGTTTTATTTAGCATTGTGGCTTTGAAAACCAAACCAGTATAAAACCATTCTTTGCTTTTGCTGTTATAAATCTTTTTCTTTTTTTATATATAGATTTTTTTGAGAACTTAAAGGTCCATTAAGTGATCTATGACTTTTATCACCTTGTATTGGCAACCAAGCAACTGCAGCATCAAAAGATCTGGCACCGCGTACAGTGGCTTGTACTCTATTGAAATAATGAAGTCAAATTTTTACAATAGAGAGGAGTAAGCTAACAAATTAGAACCGAGACCCAAGAGAAACATCTAGTGAAGAGGTAATATATCACCGTGCTAAATACTGGAATAGTAATACTGCTTTTTCATTTGTGCTTTTGGCTTGAGAACAATGCTTTTCTAGCTTTTGTAGCTTTGTAGTGTAGGAGGATGGGGTGTTACTACGGTGGATGGGAAGCTTTTTAAACAGTTTAGGCCAGAAAGTGAATTTTGACAACTAAAAAGCTCAGCCTCTGGTGAAGTAATCATTGATTGATTGGTGTTAATCAGATATATCATGGTCATTTTTGCTACAGGACAGAATAAGGCTGGTTGATATATAAATATATTGTTATTGTGATGTGAGACTATCCTCCGGGATTTTGGATATTGTACTGTTGCCATGTGGCATAAGTGTTGTCCTTTCCTGGCTTTAAAGGCTGCATTATAGCAAAGAGAGGCAATTTCCTGAACTTAATAGACTGCTGTAGCTGCTTTATCATTGGCCTCTACCTGCATGGTCATCACATCCACATTACTAATGATTCTTTACCAAAAATCTCATTTTTAAATACACTAATAAAGCACCTATAGTCATCCCTACAATATTGATATCAAGATATTTGTTCAAGGACGTTGTGATATTTGATTTTGTCCATATCGCCTAGGCCCAGGACACCAAGAAAACTTACCGCCTTTAGAATAAGACACACACACAGCTAAATATATTTTGCCATTCCAGCAGATGCTTTTTCCTTAAGACCCCAGCGATTCAGCCCCATAGGATCCTCTATTCAAGGTTCCAGACGATCCCTGGAGAACGATGGAAATCAAAACGCCAGTCACGCTCCCAGGCTCCGACAGATAGAATGGTCAGGGGATACGCTTCGCCCGATCCAGACGTTGTTGTCCACATTGCTTACACACTTACTATAAATAGACCAAAAAAAGGACTGGCAGCTGATCGTCTTTTTCAACGAATCCTTTCAGACTCTGCGAACCGAGCTCATCAAGAAGGCAGCTCTCACTCTCAAACATGCACCGAGGGAGCGTGCATGGTGTTCGCTAAATGCAAGACAAAAGTTTCCATCTGTTCACCTATAATCACAGTGCTTCCCCTGGAATATACAATAGCAAACATTGAGCTGTGCGCACTTTGAAAAATATGACTTTGATCTGAAATCTGGAGAGGATCCAACCCGGTAGAGTTTGTACAAAAAAACTTAAAGCACCCATTTTTTTTTTTCATGTCAGGATTTGGCGCTCAGTGATGAGAGGGATTACTGATATTTTTTTATTTCCCCTCATCAAACAATATGCAAAGTGCTGGGTAAACTAAGCAATATGGTGCAGTTAAAGCTCTGGAAGGGTGTAAAATATATATAACATGTCAGTTGAAGAAATGCTTTAAAATGTGTGATGTTGGCTGATGTGACTGTGACTGGATTTATTGGATGTGTGGATATTTATCTTCATGTCGCTCCAGTTGCTGCACTGTCATGTTGAAGCAGTTGTCTCATACATTCAGAGATTCAGCCCATGTGGACAGAGTGGATTTAGTGTGTTTAAAATTCTTTGTGTCTTCGCCCATTTGTCTACAGTTCAGGACAGACATGATCACAGATATCAGATTCTTTGTCAGTGAAATTCCAACGCAGCTGTTTATCTTGGTTTCTTCTGCTTCTGCTGTTTCATCACCGCGGTTCATCTCGGCCGGCGTTTGTTGTCAGTTTGTTAACGGATTAATCATCACAGTGGCAGACAGAGGGGGCAGCAGTTTCTTTGTGACACAAATGAAAGAGTTAATCACTCTGATCAGTCTTGGAGAGACAGTGATTGCTTTCTGGCTCGGCTCCATCTCATCAACCTTAGCTGTCTCTGTAATTCTCTGTCTCTTGTCCCGTCTGAGACTCTCTCTTGTCCCACCACGGCCCTGGCACCTGGCTGTGTGTGCTTCAGCTTCCAGTCGGTAGTTACTAATTATAAAAGCTCTAATTGCTATGGCAAGTAGTTTTTTTGATGAATGGTCATCTTTTGAGTACTTGAAAGTCAGCACTCTCTCGGATTTACTTCATTAGTGGTACTGTCGCTTGAGTAAAAAGTAAATAGAGAATTTGAGTGTAATGGCACCAGCCATTTGCAGTTTGTCCTTGGCTGCTACTCTTTGCAATTAAAGCCAATGCTGTTTTATCGCCCAAAAGTAGCTTCTTCCAACTCGGTTGTTGATTAGGTCTGTTCTGATTCAGATTGTTCATAATGACTATCACAAAATGGCAAATTAATTAGTACTGGAGGTTGAGAGGGAGAGAGCAATTTTGGGACAGGCACAATATCTTAATGATTTTCACTCAGAAGCTATTAAAGTGGTAATTGGCGACATTTCTATACAGCTAAATGTCCATTTTTCTACTCTCCATTGCTGATTGATTAAATGCAGTAGTGGTTCAGTTTATAGCCCAGTTCATGAAAGCTTTTATATTTGCTGCTCTAAAGGCCTAGAGTCTGATAGGTTTGGCCCGTGGTACACAGAAAGTGATGCATTTTACTTTTGCTACAAGAGCTGGTTAGCATGAGCAGCAATAGCCACCACTGCAGAACCAAGAAAAGAGCGCCACCTACAGACACGCAAACTTAATCTTCAAGTTTCACCACGTGATTGGAGGACTTTTTAGCGACCTGCTGTTATCTGAGTACTGTATTAGACAATAATTTGCTTCTTCTGCATTACAATAGCAATTTCTCATCCCACCTCTACTCAGCACAGCTCTCTGGTGTCTCTCTCTCTGTCCTGGTTTAACTTCAGGATTGACCTCCAGGTTGTGCTGGATGTATTGGCCCCTCTGGAGGCCAAGCAGCTGCATGCAAGTCTCCATGCTTCTGCAATCTGATCATCACTTCAGAAGAGCGTGAGGGACTCTGGGCTTTCAGGAGGCAGTTTTGATGTCAGATTAATGAGTTTTGATGTAAATTTGGAGCTGAGGGATGTGGTTTACTCCGAGACACGTGAGCATTTGGCTGCAGTCTGGAGTGTTGATGCTGTTTTGTCATGCAGCTGCTGAATCACTGCTTTGTCTCAACTGTGTGTTGTTGGCTTTGGCTAGTAGAGAGGAGTGTGTGTGTGTGAGAGTGCATGCATGTTCTCAGGCGCATTCTTAGGTGTTTTGGTCCTTGTGTGTGTGTTTATTCTTATTCTAATTTCTGTATAAATGTTCACAATAACAAGACATTTTATTTAATATTGAGTCTTCACAGCTTCATTTTCTTCAAATGAGTAAAAAATTCTGCCAGTGGGATGAGATAATCCCACTTGTTTCCAGTGCTAATCAACTTGTTTCCAGAATTTTCTTGACTCAAGTGTCATTTTCTTGATCCGAGTGTGCTGGTCTGCCTTATTCTGCCTTGTTTCAACGTATTTATATTGGTTCACAGAAAAATTCCTCAAACTGCATTGGAAACAAGTGGGATGATCTCATCCCGCTGGCAGATTTTTTCAGTTTTTTTAAGAAAAACAAGATTTTATCAGTGAATGTAAGACAAAACAACTCGTGCTAAGATGGGATTTTTTGCCGTGTGCGGGCTAAATGTTCTGCAAAGGATAAAAGATGAGGAAAATTAAAAAATGTGGACATTCTGACTAGTCCTCTCTTCTTCACTTCAAATTTTGGTTTATGACTTAGTTTTAGATTTAAGGGTTTAGAGTTTGACTGATATGGATTTTTGAAGGCCAGTATTGTTACTGAATATTGATTTGGATGGAAAATTTAAGCTTCTGATTCAATCAGTTTCTTTGCCTTTGACCATTTTTGTTCCAAAAGTTACAAATACTTACTGTTTTACCCAGAACATTTTTCTTGCCAGGATGTCTGTACAAGGTAACTACTTCATGTGCTATTAAATAAGGATGAGAGGCCTACTGTATGTAGAGAGCTGGCAAGAAAAGGATGTTAGGGGGAAAAGGGTGGCGGCTGGTGGAGAGTGGGCACAACTTAGTGTGATAAATTCGAGGGATAGTCATTTACTGCAGTGCTTTCCAAAAAGCTCAGCCAAAACACAACTGTGGCTAGCACATCATAAACAAACAGCAGTTAGTTCCTCCCAGATGGTAGTATAATCATCTCTCATCATCTCAAATGATTTCAACAGCATTTCGTTTCACATTTTTAGCAATTACAGACACTCTCTCTGGGCTCTCAAACTAGTCGGTTTTCCTCCCGTTTCTCGTTCACACTTTCTGCATACCGTCTCCGTCAGGTGAAAACCTTGCAACTCTCATTTTGTTGATTTTCATATTTTATCTTCATGCTCCTCTTTGGGATTTTAAAATTCTACAACCCTCACACTGATGAAACCCTGTCAAAATGAATTAAACTTCAAAATGCATACCAATCAAGCTAAAAACAGGGCTGCTTCTTGTAGTTCATGGAAAGTTGAGCCCCGCTGGTGACCTGACAACAGCAGAATGCTAAAATCCCTTTGAAGACTCCAGGTAAGCTGCTTCAGATCCACATCCTTGTATCTTGGTAGCCTGACCTTTGCCGGGTCAAGTTATTGAGGTCAAGAGGTTCAGAGAAAAGCCCTTAAATGAAGTCAGCCGGGCTCAGCAGTCATCGGCGATCATCGGGGTGTCTAATAGTGATACAAACAGCGCTGAGCTGACCTAGGCAGGCAGGGTCTCACAGAGCAAAAGGGACAGAAGTGCAGTTACATTCGATGTTGGTGGAAGCTCAGTCTGATTATCAGCTCTAAGACGGATAACCCACAGGTCTCCCACATCTGCCTGGGGTGCTGCACCTTCTTCCATCCCATGATTTATCACAGGATCTTCAAGCACCCATTTTTTTTCCTGAAGTCAGGTTGTGCAAACAGCATCACATGTGATGGATGGGACAGTTCTGTTATTGCCTTGGACCCAGAGGGAGTCGATATGACGCCCCCTTATAGCCTCAACAATTCTTGCATTGCTGTGGCACTGCTGTCCCTGGGTAATACTGCTGTTAGGAAGGTCTGCCTCCCTGCACACTCGTGTTCTGGTGTCGGCCTGACCTGCAGTATGACACCAATCACCACA
This sequence comes from Neoniphon sammara, assembly GCA_900302535.1. Taxonomy (NCBI): domain Eukaryota; kingdom Metazoa; phylum Chordata; class Actinopteri; order Holocentriformes; family Holocentridae; genus Neoniphon; species Neoniphon sammara. The sequence continues at coordinate 17,932 of OMKZ01026522.1, forward strand.
ACAATACTGCATTCTCAGCAGCTGCACAGATCATTATTAGGAAATACAGACTTTAACCGTAGTATTGCATTATGCTTTACTGTAGCGGATGGTGGAGTAGGCAAAAGGGTGTGCCAACATTTGTATTGTTGCCCAGGAAAATACAGAATCTAACCTGGACCTGATCCCATTTGTGTTGGAGCATCTTACAGCCTTAGCGAAATGCAAGGCACACGCAAGAAAACACACTTTTACTTCCATTGCCTCTGGCCCTTTTCCTCTGCTCTGAAACATATCTGAATAGAATAAAGCTCAGCCGTTTGCGGACTGTCTGGGTGGAAAATCAGAAGAGGATTTTTTTTTTTTGGTATTGTTATTCACAACAATGGGGAGAGTGTGTCTTAAGATGTCTGCATTAAAAGCAACTGGCATAGATCTTGTGAATAATGGATGATATCGATTCGCATCTCCTGTTTTATTTCTTGCATATAACTCCGCCTGATAGCTTTCTTTTACATATCTTAAGTGGATCTGTGAAAGCCTTTCGCTTCCCAGCGCACTGTCTCCTGCTTTGTTCTCAGCTGATGTCAGAGTCATTTCGCTCGCGGGGCTTGCCAGCAAGAAGGCAGTCCTCTAAAGGAAAAGTGGCTGATGATGTATTGTGGCTCCCTCATCTGTTTTTCATTGCAGTCGTTATCTGTAAATGGGGAGAAATACATAGGCATGAGCTTGGCCTTCGTACTTGTGTTATGACCTCAGTCACACTGCTCTCAGTGCCGAGTGCCAGCGGGAAAGGGAAGCCTCAAGCAGCTAATCATGCAACAACAGCATTTTGTTTCCTGCTCGCAGGATTTCAGCGTTAGTCAAAGTCAATAAGCACACTTGGATCTGTCACCAAGCGTACACCAAAATACTTGTTCCTTTATGAATGGGGGTGGAGGTGGAGGTAATTAGAGAAAAAGAACATTTCATAACTAATCAAGGCAGCTCTATCCTGTAATAACACATTTTTGGGGCAAGTGAAAGGACAAGTGAAACAATGGGAAGTCATGGCTTAAGATCTGGAGTGAAGAGTTTTGCTGTTGCATCAATCAGTGAAGAAAAAAATGTGACATCTTATTCCTTTTCAAAACAATCATTCAAATACTTGAATCATAATTAAATCATACAAAATAATCATGCGTAATCATCCAAATTCATGTTTTTGGAGATTCATGATCAAGGGCAGAGCGCTCCAATTAAAGAATTTAAATAGCCGTTGTTTATTGGTTTATTGCACTTTTTAAACGTGTTATGAACAGGTTGTGTGTGTTATCGAAGGTGCTGCTCCTGTACCGACCTCAGTTCACCGCGTTTGTTTGTTTGACTGCAGGCCAACTGAATTTCCCTCTTGAGGGATAATAAAGATGAACTTGAAGCACAAAAAAGGCTTATCTAGTACAGATACAATCTGTGGAATCTGATTTCAGAGTGGATTGGCAAAAGGAATCAAGCCAGATCAGTCTCTCAGATTACAGGATTTATGATGCCCTAAAAAGATTATGTGTGAATAGTGCACTTTGCTATGCAATGTCTGCTGATCAATAGACTGAAAATGACTCAGTAGTCCTGCAGGCATTTCACAAATAATGTGAAGAAGATGAGCAATCAATTTCAATGCACAGATTCTTTACAGTATTATATTATTGCATGGTAAAAAATCGTATTTAAAAAGCTTTGACCTTTTTGACAGATGTCAGGAAGATAATCAGATCCTAAATTCCTAAAACCATGTGACAGCTATGGACGACTACAGATGTTTTCTTAACTTGAATTTTGGTGCTGTACTGACTCAGGCGTTCAGTGTTGGTTCAGTCCATAGTGTCAGCATGAATTCAACATCAAAATATTTTCCAGGTGGCATTATACTGATTAAGAGGATGTCATATTCTGGGAAAACAATCCTTTTCGCTATGAGTCATGCCAGAATTAGCCAATCACAGCATCATACTAGACGTGAATCAGCATTTTTGCTTTATTTATTATAGTTAGGGTTAGGATTTGATTTCATGGGAATTTCATCTAATCTGTACTTGCTTGCCTTAGTATAACACTGTGTGGGTATAGGTTCCGTAGAGACCAGCGGTTTCAAATGTGACGTTCTGACCTTCAGGTCTGCATTTTTCTCTCAGAGGTCATATGTCAGAATGTATCTCTATTGAATGCTGACATGTTTCTTTTCTTATGGAAAGACATTCAAAATGGATTTACGCTTTATGCCTTCAGGTTTTTAACATTTGGACCAAGACCGTCAATTCAGAACAGTCAAGGACTGGGATGAGTGGCAGATGTGAAGCAGATTTTAAAGGGAGTCTCTGCATTTTGTTGCCAAGGGGCCGACTCTCTCTCAAGGTCCCTTTTCAAGGCCGTGTCTGTTCCACAGCTCAGATCTTCATCCAGTCGGCTTGTTTTGGTAAATTCCTACCAGAATGATTTTGCCTGATGCCTGCAATATTAAGCATAAAACAGTATGGCAGTGAGAGCATCCTCCATACATTAGTATGCATATCTCTTAATATAGAAATTGTGGTGTAACGCTGGCAGCCACTTTTCAGACTGCGATGACTTTGTGGCATTTGCAGTTTGACAGTCAAATCAAATTCAGATTTTTGCTTTTATGAATCATGCACACTTGTCACAAGGTGAGAGAAAACATTTTACTCCAAAAATGAAACAGTTATTTGGATTTGGTGTTTCTGTGTAGCTGCCCTGCTGTCCTGTATTTGGAGGAAAACAGCAGCAAAATTTCTCAAGAGGCAGCCAGAGTTGAGCCCAGGGTGCCGCTGTGGAGAGGCCAGTGTTGACAAGTGTCTGAGACTGATAGATCTCCAGACGTGAAGTGGGCTGATTGGTGGTGGGAGGCCGGATGGGCATGTCGGGCATCACAGGAGATTAGCATGGCTATGCAAAGAGCCGTTATCGCTGAGAGGAACAACAAAGCTGATGGCTCTATTGTTTCAGACACAACCGGCAAAAGATGCAGAAATATTTCTTCCTTTTCCCCTGTGGAAGGCAGAGCTTGAGACAAAGAGAGGGCCATACTGCGCTCTCCTTTCTCCTTTTATATGTGGTTATTTTGATGAAACCACAAAAATGTTTCAGGCGCAAAGACAACATCGATTCAGTGTGAGGGCAATCCTTTCAGGCCTATAGTCCATTACATTCCCATCTGCTTTACAGATGAGACCTTGGGGCTCTGAGTGAGAAGAAAGGGAGAGGAGAAGACACGGAGAGGATATTTGCTCTGATTGGTCAGCGATTGGTTGTTTGGGATTCCTATTGTATGTGAAGGAGCAGTTTTTAAAAGCTACACTAGGCAAGATATTATGTAAAAATGCAGTCATTTTACCAGCCGAGTCACAAAGTAGTCAGTTTGTCCAAAGAAAATTCTTGTGTTTGATAGTGCCGTGAATTGTAAATTGAGAGTGAAAGACAAAACGTCTGTCGAACAGCAGTGACTGAACGCTCTGTCCAGAGACAACTGAACTCACCAACGTTAGATCTTCTGCCTCTCTCATCCCTTTGGCATTCTTTCATTTAAAGCAACACTTTAAAGGAGCAGTTCACCCAAAAGAGTGCAATCCATCCAGCCAAAGAACACCAGCACCAGCAAACTGTATTTATATGCAGTGCAAATTCAGGGTGGATGGATAGAATTTGTGTGTATTCTTCAGCAGGAAATTGTTGTCAATGAAACTTCACCCCTGAGGGCTGCGGATTGTGTTGGGTATCTGTGTCATTGTTTTTGAAAAAAAGGTGTTGATGGAGTATTTCACATGTAAAATTTTGATGGTTTGAGCTGCACAAACAAATACACATCCAGCCCCATTGTATTGGGGTGCAAGGAGACAGGTAGGGCTGAAAACCTCGCCAAATCACACAGACACACAAACTATTTGCATGAATATATTGCGCAAGGGGTGAATGGGAAAATATCTTAATATCTTTTTTTGTATTTTAAGTGAACTGTTCCTTTAATTTCCATTCATTTATTTTCCATACCTGCTTATTCCAAATGAGGCTGGCAGGTTTTAAGCATTTTTTATACTAAAAAACAAGGTCCACTGACAATAGATGACATGTGATGTTAGCAGGATGGTAGGCAGCTGAGTTTTGCTTTGGGTGGCTTGTGGTTGCTCATTGTTGGGTTAAGGTAGAGTTTTCTCTTATACATTTCATGTCTCACAACTGAAGTTGTACCAACCTCAAGAACTCTTCCACTGCGGTCATATTATACCGAGAAAGGTCACAGCCAGAATAACTTGAAGTCGTTTTCTCATACTTTGCACCAACTTTGCACCTCAGCAGCGTGATGGCGGCAGCATTTTGAAGGATACTATTGTCAATACTCTGCACTGTATGTTGTCTATAATTTTGACAGTCTCCTCATATTGTTCTGGAGTTGGTAGTAAGTCAGTTGCGCTCTGTGTGGTCTATTTGTTTAGGAAGCATATTGATGAATGACCATCGCTGTCTGTTTCAGGGCAAGAAAGGCTTGCGACTGTGCCAGAGCGGCGGGAGCTGAGGCCGTTAGCATCCTCGCATTGTTCTGAGCCATTACCCACTTTGGCCTGGTTTTACTATTACGTCGTAAAAATGACACTTCCCTGAGTGCCCTGAGAGCGCAGTCAATCCATACGTGCTCCCTGCACAAATAAACACATCGAAACAGAAGCCACTCAGAGCCAGGAAAGATAGCATCCATCATGTTTTACGTCTGTGAAAGTTCAACAGGAAAGAAGGGAAGTCTTTTCTTAAAATTATGTGGAGGCTGTGTGTTTTTGTCTCAGTGCAGCCGGTGTGTTTGCCAGGGCTGTAAAGGCATTGAATTCAGGGTCACTTTATATCACCACCTCTCACTTTTGTGACTACTCCAAAAAAACAAACAAACAAACAAACAAACCACTTCTATGGCCAGTGGGTTTAGAAGGGTAGTACTGATATTGATATTGAATCGAAGCTGGTGAATTGACCATTATTTTGTGCCAACAGTCATTTTCACTCATATTTAACAAACTCGAGTTTATTAATTCTTATTCCCTAAGAATTTTATAATTGGCAAAGTGGAAAAGCCTCTGAAGCAGCATTTAAATGCTTTCAGCATTGGAATTTAAAACTAGAGAAGAACAGATCCACTCTCAGTGGTTCTATTTGTAAATTTTTTTTTATAAAATCTGGGACCCTCCTATAGTGTACATACATAAACTGTCAGAGTTTTAATTTTTAGCTCATATATTATACTAACTAATGTGTTTGGAAATATTTTATACAGTTGAAAACATATTGTCATGTACTTCCATTTTCCTCTTCTATGTGCATTTTCTTCATCTATTGTTTTGTGTGTTTATTTCATATTTATCTCAGGAAAGTAAAACTCTCCATTGAAACTCATACAAATGAAATTATTTTAGGATTAGCAGCTTTTTATGATGCAGAGACCCAGCTATTCAGTGGTAGATAACACTTCATGATTACGGCCTCTAACTGAAGAATTCATTTACAAAACATGACTAATAGATTAAATAAAACATGCAAATAAGAAGCATCACTGCAGGTTTTACAGGCTGTTGAGGCGTAGCTGTAGTCAGGAAGGAGCCTCCTTCATACTGCAGAAACTTCCAGTGACTATCCATTCATACCAGGAGCATTCGTGTTACAAAGAGATGACTGGCTGCAGTGATTAATTACATCATGTGCTGCAGTTGGTATCTGGATGTTGTCATACATTGTTGAGGGGTGCAGATGTGTCTGACATATGTCTCAGTGTGGTGTGAGACAGGTCTGCATTTGGCCAGACAGAGTAATGATGGTGGAGCAGTGTGAGGCCGGTCTAATCAGTCCACACAAACCCCATGGGAGCTCCTTAAGCAGCTTCGGGGATTTTTAGGCAGCTGGATGGCTCTTATTTTTAGTGTATGGGCTAGATAACAGGCTCGACCTGTAGAAGGAGCAGCACCAACCATGTTGACTCCTGCAGCAATAACTATTGACAAAAGTCTGGTTCCCGGGCTATAAATATGCATGCTTGTTTCCATTGTTTCTCAGGTAATTAGTAGGCTACTTCTGAATGTTAAGCTGCGTCTGACCCTCCGGTTGAACCTCATGTTTGGCCTTTGGCAAGCTCTCCTGGAGCATACCTCACATAGCAGTGGGAAATTACAGTGCTTCCAACTTTCCCTGTCAGTGTCTCCGGCATAAAAAAATAAATAAATAAATGAAAGGAACCTGTGTGGTTGTGAATTAAGATGAAGTCCAATGGTTTGTTTTCATTCCTCAGAATCAGGCTGTGCTGATGTTTTCTGATCCCTTCTCAAAATGCGTTCAGGAGATCTACTAAATGGTATCTGGTTTCTGTTGTCTTTTCCAATCATGTTTTATAATCTTCAGATTAACTGAGGGAAACGTACAGTAGATCGCACTTTGTTGGTTGTTCGGATTAGAAGTAGACCTCACAGATTGCATTCAGACTCATCAATAAAACATCAATAGATATGTCAACCTCAGACAACAGCGTGGTGAAGATTAAAGGCTTTCTGAAGAATATTCTCACTGAGGACGTAGATTCTACAATAATAATGTTCCACACCATGTTGTTTTGGAGTAAAACAAAAATGTTTTTTTTGGGGGGGGGGATAAGGAGCTTTTTTTAACTTTCAAGCGCCTGCCTCTCTCAACTCGCCTCTGTTTATTTGAAGACAGTGCTTATAAATTATGCACAGTAAGCTGCAGACAGCCTTTGCTTTAAATGATTGTTTACTGAGCGTTAAAGAAATCGGGACCGAGATGAAACTGAATGCAGCGCTTTGAAATAAAAGGAGATTTAAAGCGAAGGTCAAAGCAGAATCATTTGGTTGACTCTATGGCTCTTTTATATCTGAATTTACGGTGTAAAGTATAGGATTGGCATAGTTTAGATTCATCATGCTCAAGGGTGAAAATAACAAGTCATAATAATAGTAAGTCATTGCTTTCTACTGATGCAAATAAGACCCACAATAAATTGCACTACTTGATTGCAGTGCTATATTTGTTTTCATGTGGAGCAAATTCTCTGACATAACCATTTCAAGTACAATGAATAAGCTGTATGTGATGAAAATTCACTTATTATTGAAGTGTGAAAATGCACTGTTATTTGTGTGTTGTACATATGTGTTCATGCTGGATTGCTTTTATAAATTAGACCAGTATTAGTTTTTCAAAGTTATTGAAATTTGTGCTACTTTCATATTTTTACTGTTCTTAATCAGTGCAAATTAGGTTCACGTCTTCGAGTAAGAATTAAGAAGTTATGAAACAAAGCTTAGTTTCATATGAAAAATATGCAAAATAAGCCTGATGTTCTATATTAGTATATAAGCCAATCGAGGTTTATTGAATTGAAAAACAGAAGCTCTTTGTTGCTGGCTTTTCTTCAGAGGGCATCGAGACAAGTTTGGCGTGTGTATGTGTGTATGTGGGTGGCTGTGGGTGTGTGCCTCTGCATGTGTACGTGTGTGTGTGTGTGTGTTTATGTACTCAGATGTGGATTAAAGCTGCAGGGTGAGACAGCTCGGGGTGTGGCGGCGAGGCGAAGGGGGAGGCAAGACGAGCTCTCGGGGCTCCACAGAGCCGAGGAGCAGCAGGCTGCCTCGTAGTCTGTTCATCCACAGAGCGCCATGCAGAGCAGCCACGCTCGCTGCCACACACCCAGCAGTGGGGGGCATTTCTCTCTCTCTCTCTCTCTCTCTCTGTGTGTGTGTATGTGGGAGCTGCAGTATAGCTGAGAACGGCGGTGATGGCAGTGACGGCTGCCACGTCACCGCTCTCTTTACGTAGGCAGGGCTTGCTTCAGATCAGCGTGCTCCTAATTGGAACCAACAAACTGGGATCAATTTCGGGCGGTTTATGTAACGACAGATATGTGAGGTTTAGAAATATGACATGCATTCATTCAATTATGGGATTTAATGGGTTCCTGGTTTTACACGTTTTGTGCTCATTTCCCCCAGTTGATGACACTGAAATTATTCCCTTTTTTCCTCTGCGTAAGTGGATGACAAAATGGAGATGGTGGTTGAATAGGAGCCATTACTGGAACTTTATTTTGGTATTCTCTCGCTGAATTGCTCTAACGTTAAAAATGACAACCAATTTAATTTTCAGTGCCATCTAATGTCAGCTTCATTACCAATTCAATATCACACCCAGAGTGATGTATAAACAGCTTTGTATGAATGAACAAACGCCTCTGCCCCTCCTCAGTGTTTTTTCCCATTTGTCAAACTCCCCGTGGAGGGGTCACTGCGCCTGGTGGCAGCCTACATAAACGCCGTTTGACTCGGCGTTTATGTGACTTGGCTCGACTCTTTGTCAGTGTGTCACTCTTAATGATCGCAAACCAACCAGTGGACTGCAATTTCTAGAGAACTATATATAGACTACAGGCTCCCGTCAGACTTTTGCCGTTTGTGAATTGGCCATACAGTGAGCAAAAAAGTTTCCAATCATAAAACAGACTACGTTTTCTGTCAACGCGACTGTACCTTTTTAGTCAGCTGTCAAAATCATAAAGAGGCGCCTGGGAGGCTGAGTATAGTCTACCATATGTTGAACTGCTTACTGTATTCACTGCACTGTATAGGCTGGGCTGGGCTGGGCCATGCAGACATGGTGGATTTATAGCAGAACTGTCTTTGTTCCATAAATCTTTTGTGCTGATACATGCATACCTGCGTGTCTGCTGGTTGCAGGTCCAAGTCCAGCTGTTGCTGCTGAAGAGCTGGTGGATAGCTGCTGTGCTGCTGGTCAGAGATGGGCCACAGAAAAACACCACTGTAACCACATGCCACCCCTGAACAGCGACAAGCACTCTGTGTGCAGGTAAGTCACGGCTCAGTCTGCAGATTTCAGTTGTATTTCTGCAAGACATTTCTCAGAGACAGAGCTGCACTGGGGGCAGATGTAATCTCATTGGCTAAGTTAAACCTCAGTGGGCGGAGCTTAAAAAACAGTTAGTAGCAAGGCATAAAGCATTAAGTTTCATAATACCAGAAACAGTTCAGAAGCACGACAGTCCAATTCTGAGTCATTTCTGTCCTTTGTGTCATGTGGGTTCAACACATTGCCTCCTCTCTGGGCGTTAGACCCATCGTTAGCATAGCTGTTGACAAACCATTAGGTAAAACATTGATTGTTTGTTATTATCTTGTTATTATCAATAATTCACCGAGTGTGCATTGTTCAGCAAATCATTAGGCACTTGTCCTCCACACAACTGAAAATGGACAAGCTTTCGTTCAGCAGCATCTGTCAGTCTCATATGTGATTTCAGGTGATAATTCAGACCAGTGCTCTGATTTGGATTAAACTTAGTGATGACGTGTCCTTCAGACATTTGAAAAAAAAAAAAAACATGCTGATTGGTCTTAAGTTTTAAGCTTTGAAAAGCCCTGACATTAAACTTGGTGCACAAATCCAGCCATCTTCACTGATTGGCCTAGTGGGGATGTTATAATTAAAGGTCAAAATGTGACATTCTGATTTTGATAAAACTTGGAGGGATGATGCGTCTTGCATCTCATCATTTATGTGGTACGACATGCTTACTTGAGTATGGTTGGGATAACAACTATAATTTTGCCTCTGTTACCCCTTTTCTATTGATCTCCTTGTTGTCAGTTTGGCCACTACCAGACCAGAGCTCCTTCTTTGACATTCAAGTTTGCTAACTTCTGCACTGAAAAAATATGGGTCTTTAAGTCCGTCCATTGAGGTATAACTCAGTCAGAAAAAATATGTCAGCTCTGTCACCAAGAAATGTTTGGATAATTAAAAACTCCAATGTGCCCTCAATTTTGTGTCAGCATTAATTTTGTGGTCCATGTATATACATTTATGTGTGTGTGTATGTGTGTGTCAGTGTTGCTCAGAAGCAGTGTTGCTTAAGCTCTCTGAAGGACAGCCAGTGTGTGTTGGGTATGACTTCAGCCAGAAGGGGAGATGTCTGTGACGTGGATGTTGAGGATCAGTGCACAGACGACTCCTACCAGGCAAGTCCAACATCACTGCATCAAGCCTTTCTACAGGACTCCTCTTTAACAGTATAGATACATAACACATATATTAATTGATTATTATTCTGATTATTATTATTTTTATTTGATTATTATTTCTGCTTTATGAGATAGTACAGATTGGAGAGTGAGAGGAAAGTTAAGGTAGAGAAAAAGAAGATTTAGAAGAGTTAGGACTGAGATTCAGGTACATGGCATGCTTTCTTACCAGTCACCAAGATGCCCCATAAAACAAATATTGACTGAAAGATTGTTTCCACTAGCTCTAGAATATAAACTGTGTTTGTAACGGAGTCAGGTAGAGTATGACTCAATTTCAAGGCGATGAACCCCTCGAGGATAAACACGTCAAGCTCAGACGTCCCACCCAAAGACAGCTGTCAAATATTGTAATTCCTTGGGATCTTCCACATCAAAATGGTGTAAAGTGAGTTCGGCAGTGCATATTAGACTTTAAACAGTTCAAACATCCCCTTGGTGTTAAGACAGTTTGAACATCGTTGTTTTGACCAGCAGAAGACTTGAGTTTGACACAGCTGTGCCAGCATACTGTACAAGGTTTTATTATAAGTCAACAAGGCTATTTGTGTTTATTGGAGAAGAACAAGGTGAAATATTTTTGCAGAGAGCTGCCAGAATCTCCCATTTCTTCATGCATCATTCAGACCTGTGAATGCTTCCATATGGAATTGGGAATCGTGCCTGTTCCGCGGAGTCGGCTCAAATAGCTGCCCCTGTTTGTCCAAGAGGAAACCGGGCGGTTAGGCCCGTCAGCGAGCTCTTCATGTGTTTGAGGCAGCTGAGCTGAAGCATTGTGCCAGGTCATTGTTTCAGAGGGGAACGAGGGAAGGTGCAGCGCTGGCTCTCTTTGCATGGCTTGTGGTTTGGCTTGAGGCATTAGCTGAAATCCTGCAGCTCGATTTTTTTTTCTTGCTCAGGGATGTACTAGCCTGCTTGTCTGTTTGTTGTTATTTCCCGCCCTCCTCTCTCTATTTACTAAACAGGGCTGACAGTGGAAGGCCACAAAGAGAGGTGGTGATTAGAGATGTGAAGTGCACTCTGGTGACAAGCTGGTAATAGGCTCTGATGTTGTGTCTGGGCGGGCAGGTGTGCTGCAGCTGTTGTGCCCTTGGCTTGCGAGTACGTAGTGAAGGACGGGGATGCAATGCCCACCAGTACCTTGGCTACCCGTGCGGCCACGTCTTCCTCACCTGCTGCGAGGAACAGGAAGGCCTTGGCCAGCTGCCACTGAGGAGGAAGGAGAAACCACGACCCACTGCCCTGCCCAGGAAAGGTAACTGTGCTGCACAGCAGACTTCCAGTATGGAAAAGTCATTCAACATGCAGTTTTGTAGAGTGTGATTTATGTGTAAAAACAGTAGATTTGAGTTGTAGGGCATGTCCACTTTATTTGGAAAATGTAGCTACTGTGTTTTGGTGTACACATGAAATGCTGATTTTGGTTGCTGAAAATGTTTGCAAAAAAAGAGAAAAGAAAAAAAATCACCTGAGAAAATCTGATTTTCCTTTTGCTGTTTGGAAAGTGAAAATGGTACAATTAGATAACGTTGCGTAAATTCGCTTCTTTGTTTCTTTGCACATGCTCAGAGCGGCGGCACTGACCTCACAGAGCTGCGGCTTTTGTCATTTACCATTATGTTTTTTTTGTTTTTTTTTTAACAATTTGTATTCATTTGTAACTTTTAGCTGGAGCTCTGCCTCATCGTCTGTCTGTCAATATAAACAGCTCAACCTTGCTTTGGTCATCCAGCTTTTGCCATCCAACATTTTCTGCACAATTTTACACATTATTAGGACTCAGTGATGCTAACAAACCAATCCAGCTTCTTTGCCCACGCTCATATTGTACATTTTTATGTTCCTCTGTATACAGAGACATTTTCAAAAAAGCTCCTGTGTCGACATTTTTTTCCCTAAAAACGGAGAAATAAAGTTGTGTTTTTAAAAATATCCATATGTCCATATGTTCTTAGTTACACAAACTAAGGACACCTGCTCAGCATGACGAATTAATCTCATTGGTTGGGGAAAAACTTTATGGGTGGAGCCAAAGTATCAGTTTTTCTGGTTAAGTAGCCTTCAACACTGAAGCCCAGTAAAGAAGTTGAGGGTTAGAGAGAAGCTAGCTGACATTACGTCTGTATGACTCGCACCTTTGCTATTAAAAAATATAGATCAGCTTTAGCTATTGGTATGAATTGGTGGAGGTATAACTCAACCAGAGCAGCTCTGCCTGTGAGAAATTTTTAAAAATCCAAACTCCAAAGGGCATAAAACATGGAGTTTGTGTGGCTACTGTAAGTACCATCAACAAATCTGACACCACTGGAATATGAAATAGCCGTGGGTATTGCTATTGTTTATCATTCAAGTTTATGACACGGAGGCGGAGTGCGGGCCGTGTTTGATCTTCCCAAAGACAGATGCTCAAGGTTGATTCGTCAGGTGTCACGTTACCATTCAGAGTAATGGGGAAAGATGTGGGCAAGCTGTGATGAATCAGGAACAGATGGCAGCTCAGGCTGTTGTCTCTCTACTTGTGCCAGCAAAGTTTTCCTCTGTCTCTGATCCATCAAGCACCTAATGCCACTGACATTTACATCAATGGATTTTCTAGCAGTGCAAGGGTGGGATGAAAATGGCTCGATGCAAAAACATCGAAGCACAAATGAAAAATGATCCGCGCGCTGGCTTGAAGCCTGATGGTCTTTTACTAAAGCAACATGTCAACCAGAAAAAAAAAGTTTTTGTCAGGCAATCTCCGCTTTCCATTTGTACTTCAAGTTTACTCACACAATCTTTTATCATTGCAAGTGCACTCTCCTGCCTGTCTTTAATGCAACATCCTCAAAATGTGCTGTTGTTTGCAGCTGTTAGGTCCGTGAAATGGGATTTGTGCATCTCTCATCGATGACATCAGAGGTGTGATGGGTGGGTGGAATGAAAGACTGTTTAAAAATACTGAAGATTACAGTATGACACCAAATATGTTAGCTCATAAGTCTCTATTTGCCAGGCCTCTGGTGTAGGCAAAATGAAATGATGTCGAATTAAAGGATTATGACACAAGTGGGTGCAAAAAAATCATCTAATAATTTAACTTGAGTTGTAGATGGATGGGATGATAGCACCACACAGATGATTGGTCAGCTCTGTAATTTATTTATTCATCAAGTTTTTCTTAATTTTTGTTTGATGGTTTGTTTGTAAACATATTGCATCCAGACACACAGTGTGCAGTTGCAATGCCTGGACACAAAGGTTTGCAGCCAGACTTATTGTCCAATTTTAAGACGTTGCGTCTAAGTATGGCAGTGAGGTAAGGTCCGTCTCCCCACTGACTCAGGCTGTTATTTCATTCACGACATCAGAGGAAATCTTCACAATCCCGCCTTTTAATGGGCTCTGTTCTAACCATCAACTGCAGCTCATTTTCTTCAACTTTGAAGAGGAAATTTGGTTTGAATGATGTCATTTCTGAAGTGAGTGTCAATTAACCTGCTGAAAACTGTGGAAGGGTTTAAGAGCAGTAAAAGTTGTGTGAGCTCTCTCTGTCTGCAAGTATCTCTCTCTCTCTCTCTCTCTCTCTCTCTCTCTCTCTCTCTCACGGGATGCTTGAAGGCATCAGCCTTAGCTTAGAGTGTTTTATGGATGAAAAAATGGATGAGATGCACTGTAATTATTTCCATGGGGGATATGTTTTCAGTCTTATGACTCACCGCCCTTTAATTAAAACAGGAAACATTTAATCTCCCCTGCTCCTCTGAATTTAAACCCCAGGTAATGACTGTGAGAAATATTTACCTAAAGCCAATGGCTGGACCTGTTACTCCTCTTTAATTTGTAACTTTACTCATAGCTTTTACCTCATGATATATAGCATGAGGTTGCCTGGTGCATTAAAGCTGTGATGCGTGTTTTTAGGGCAATAAAGTTGGGCAGCATTCCAAACAAAATCCAGGAAACCAAGTGATATATAGAATCACAAATGCTTCTTGGCATCAAACCCTTATATCGTTACTGTAACATTGTTGCTGAGATAACCCGAAAAAAATTGGCTCCTGTGCTTTTGCCTTTAGGTTTAAAGTTTAAGTTCCAACTTGCACTTAGGCTGGAGTGAAAATGAACTAATGTGATGAAAAAAAAAACACTGTGATAAGGAAGGGCAGTAATAGAAACAGCTGTTGCAGGTAAGCTGAAAGCTGAAAACCTATCTTTGCAATAAGGACCTCATGTCATCCTGTTTCCACTTAATGATTTGCCCTCTCTACTCGCTCTAATTGCTCTCTCTTAAAAAAAAAACCCTTAGCTCTTACTCTGTTTCTTTTCCAGTACCCCAGTCTGAAATTACTGTGCTATGGTTGCAAGAATATTTTAAGGGCACTAAGGCCCTAACCTTTGCACTCTTCACTGTTGGTTGCTTGTAATAATGGCGATCAATGAGGCTTGTTCTACAGTTGCACTTATTGTAAGTCACTCTGAATAAGAACATTAGATAAATACTTAAAACGTGAATATAATTGTAAAGGAGGAGCAGATGTTGTTTTGTGTGTTTGACTCAGTTTCATGAGGTAAGTGTGCTGGGTAG
>OMKZ01026523.1:0-11850 GCA_900302535.1 Neoniphon sammara
CACCCCACCTGTTACCTTTAAATGAAGAATTAATTGTACTGATAATAAATAAATAAATAACATGCAAAGAAAATAAAATCTACAGGTTGCAGTCTGCAGGTTTTTATTGTTGTCAGGGAGGAGCTTCGATGGCTGGCCGATATCTAATACATAATAAAAGCCCAATATTGCCCTGATATTTCAACAACTATGTCTCTCAAAGTCTATTTTCTATACAGCTCAAGTATATTTTACAAATGTCTCACATCATTCTTTACCCCTTCTTCTCCTGTGTCACACTAAACATCAAACATCTCCCTGACTTTTATCCTTTTTAACCAAGCCAGTTGTATGTGGTGTCATAGTTGCTATTGGGTGGGAGTGGGTTAGTGGGACTGTATCTTCTGACCAAGTCTTTACTGGGACTCATACCTCCCTCACTCCCTCACTCACCCCAAAACCTGGTGAGGGGCTCCTGGAGGCTGATGTGATCCACGCTGCAGGAGTAGACGTCTCCCTCCTGGGGGGTGAAGATCAGGTAGGAGAAGATGCGGAAGCTGAAGTCCTTGTTGGAGTAGTACTTCGTCTGGCTGACGTCGTCCTGCTCCACCGGCTGCCCGTTCCTGCTCCAGGTGATGAGCACTGGGGTGGGGTGGAAGTCACTGACCCAGCAGATGAGGGTGTTGAGGACCTCCAGCTCCACCTCCTGCCTGGGGTACAGCTGGGCGGTGGGTGGTGCTGTGGAGTGATGGATGGGTGGATGGATGGAGACAGGGATCCATATTGGACAGACACAGGAAGATAAATGGTGAATGTTAATTTAACTCTGGGTGTAAAAAAAAGGCACAGTGCCAGCATTTCTATAAATCCACACCCATTAACTTAATTTAACACTTTTAGATCATTTTGAACAGCAGCTCCAGAGCCATATCAGTCTATAAGTGGACAAACAACTCTCCAATCAACACTTGTCACCTCCAAATTGTTTTAACTGAAAAATTAACACTTCTTTATCATGGTGAAAATTTGCTATGTGGCATGGACCTGGTCCAATATTGAAAATCAGCCACAATGTGAAGTCATGGCTGTAATCAGCCTAAAAGTGGTATTTTGTTTTCAGTGACAATTATTTAGAGTTGACAAGTGTGATTGAAGAGCTGTTGGTCCACTCATACAGCTGATATGGATCTGGATAAAACCATCAGAGTGTTAGATTAACTTTGATGGGTGTAGGTTTAAAAACAGGCATAATTTAGATTTTTAACAAAGATGTTCTTATTTGATTTTTTTCCCTAAACCATACTGCAGGGACAATATCACAGATACACCTAACATGCTGTTTTATAGCTCATTCTTTTCCATTGTTTGACTTTATCCTGTCTTCCTTTCTCCAGTTCGTAACCCACGTTAAAGAAAACTGCTGTATAAATAAAGTTTATTCTCATTTATGCTATCCGAAGTGTAAAGTAAAGCTAAGGACACACTCCAATTCATAGTTGGAGAATATGTCACACTTAACAATTGTGCTAAACTTAGAGCTCCTAAGATTCACTGGGACAGTTTTAAAAACTGTGTCACTGGGGTGTCGCACTCAAGGACAGTTTCTCCTCTGAGTTCCTTAAGACTCACAGGAAATTCGAGACATTCCAAATGAAGTCAAAGAATGAAAATCCTAGGGAAAGTCCTCCAGTGTTTCAACAGAAGAGTTGACCTAAATAAACAATGCAAGCCTGATAACCACAAGGGTTAGTTGCACCTCCCAGGCATGTTTCCAACACCTGTTCTTCCTCCTTTAAGCACACACTGGACATCTTCTCTCATCAGCTATCATCAAACAAGACAATGTAATGTTGCTCCCATTGCAGTTTGTTTGTTGGGAGCCCAGTTCTGTTTTTTCTGCACTGTTTTTGGGTGACTCTTAGAGAATGGTGGATGCTGATGGAGCCAGCAAGTCTTGCCTTATTATAGTCTGCTGTTTGCTGATGTTTGTTTTGTTCCTTTTATTTCACAGCTTCATTTTGTTTATGATGATGCTGGTTGTTTTGTCTGTGATTTTTATTCTTGGGGATATTTTGGGATTGGTTAAATGCTCAATTGTGATTTAAGATTTAAGTAAAAAGCGATATATCATCAGTGTGGTCCAAAAAACTCCAAGCAGTGGACAGAAAATCACTGTTTCAAAGACTTAGCGCAGATCCTCACCAATGGCCTCTGGAGGGTTGTTCTCTCCCTTGATGGCGCGGGGGATGTTGTACTTGCAGGTACCGATGGACACGTAGGTTTCAGCAGGCAGTCCAGGGTCAGGCGTCTACTGCTCGGCAAACTCTGGCAGGCGCTGCACTGCCACATAGGTGACGGGGTCAACGTAGAAGAGCTCATCGCCATCAAACTGCACATTGTACTGCCCGTCCCCTGACACGTTCCTCTGGCAGAAGGTCAAAAAACGAAGCGTTTGCCTGTTGTATATTGCAGGGGAGAAAGGGCATTGTCTCAGTGTCACATCCTGATGTTTGCATTGGGAAATAATGAACTTGTGCACACTATCCTGTCTTGATTCTTGAGATACCTGAATAGTTTAAGGCTGTCAACTAAATATGGACAGAGATTGCAACTAATGTGCAAAATTAATGCTAGGCACCATCCAAATGCAGGTAAAATGTTACCTGTGAGTAGCTGCCTGTAGGTAGTCAATGATTATTTGGAAGTCCTATTCTCTAAATATCTAATTGGCTGGAAAAATAGTGAGAATGGCTAGAAACTATGACATTTTAGAGAAGTGCCAGTAGACAAAAATTTTCCCTCCCTGGTTTCAGCAGATGAACATGGATATTTGTGTGAAATCTTGACTGATCAAAGCATCAGTCTTATCTTTGATAACATGTTGCATCCTCTGCAAAATCTATCAGCTTTCATCATTTCCAAGCAGTAAAATATCTAATTTTCTCACCTCATTTGGCTCTGATGAATGTTTTACTTGCAAAATGAAAACAAAAAAGTCTCCATGCCTTTTCCCAATTCTCTAGGCGTACCAATCATGAGAGACATTAATTATGTACTTTTGCTGTACTCACTCTGACTGTGTGTTGGCAGACAAACAACCAGCAGCACTGGAAACATATTCATCCTCATTTTGAGGGTTATTCAGGTCCTCCAAACAGGGCACAGAGCAGGTGTCATTGCCAGGGGCTTTCTGTTGAGACTGTCGCTCTCTAGCATGAAACTGACAACATGGGTTGAAATTCTGAAATAACTGCTCATCTGCAAAGCCAACCATGCTTCCACCTAGAAAATGGTCAGGGCACAACAGGAAAGCCTCAGCTGTTTACACGACTAACTGCTGCCACCTACTGTAGAACTGTGATAATCACATCTGCAACATCTGGAGTAAACTGGATACAACCTGAAACAGTCTCATTTGAAATATCAAGCTCCAAGTGGTTAATTCATATTTTTTTAAAGCTATGGTGCCTTTTGTTGTACTGTATAACTGTCTCTGCACACTGTAGTCTTTAAGGAGCCTTTA
Organism: Neoniphon sammara; assembly: GCA_900302535.1. NCBI lineage: Eukaryota > Metazoa > Chordata > Actinopteri > Holocentriformes > Holocentridae > Neoniphon > Neoniphon sammara. The sequence continues at coordinate 3,503 of OMKZ01026523.1, forward strand.
GGACTACAATTTCCATGATCATGTTCTGTGATGACAGGTGTTTTGCATTGGGGGAGTGACTAGTTCCATATCCTTCATACTGATTTATTTACTTGTGCTAATGCCTTCAAGATATCTGACTGAGAGCTTCCAGTGAATAAAGCATTTTTGCAGTTTTTTGAGTGTGCAGATGCCTCTTCAGACTGTCTTTCTCCAGGTCCAGCATCTCCACCAAGCCTTTTACCAGATATGTCTCTTCAGTTCAAAGCCACACTTTACCCTGCCATGGTCAGCTAAGATTTTTTCATGTCTTGTCTATCATATAAAAAAAAAAAACATAAAAATCCACATTAAGGGTTAGTGTATGTACTGCTTGGTAACTCAAAACCCATCAGTGTCAGCTCTAAGGCTAACTGAGAAATGAAGCAACAATATGGAACTGCAAAAAACAAAACAAAAAGACAGTGCAAGGGGAAAAGTAAGATAGTAATCTGATAATTTGTCCACTTGGTCAGCACCTGTTGCACTCCTAGCTGGCCAGGAATGGGCCCCCTCTCTCTGTGGTCCTTCCCAAGATTTTGACCCTTTTTTCCCTTATACCTTTGGTTTGTGGGGGAGCTTTTTCTTGCCCGCTATGAGGGTTAAGCCAGAGGGTGTAGTCCTGTTTTGTTTGTTGTAAACTTATGGGCCTGTAAAGCCCTTCGAGACTGTAACTAGTCATTCTGGGCTCTAATAAACTTTAACTTGAAGAGGTTAGCTCAGGCATTTCATGCAAAGCAACTTGGAGAAGTTAATCAAACCCATTTTTAAGATGTGCATATGAAACTCCTACTCATCCCACATACACAAAAAAAAACCTGAGGCTTTATACAGAAGAGATTATTTTAATATACACAGCTGTCAAATGAAAGGTAGGTAGGCTTCTGAGAGGCAGCAGTGTAGTCAACCAGAGGCCAGCAATGCTTAAGAAATGTTCTTCGGGAAAAGATAATATGACTAAAAGTTCCATAAATGTAAATGAGAAGTACAGCATGTAAAAAAGGAACCAAGACAACAGGCATATTAAGAAATACAATTGTGCAACAGTCAATTACAGTTTAAGTATATACACAAGTGTTTCTTCTTTAGAGAACATTCAACAACAGCTTGAACTATGCGGTCTATCAGGACTCTGTGCTGATTCAACTTCAGTCTCTATGGGGACGCTGTAGCTCTGCTCCACTGAGGGTCAAGCATCCAGAAGATTTCTTTAAGAAACCTTCACTAAGTTTTCAAGCGCAAGAAATGTCTTAAGAAATAATAATGCAATACTTTACACACTTAGGTCATAAATATCTTTTAAGTTAGACCTACAGTATATTCTGATACAGACAGCAACCTACGTTCAGCTCTCTAAGAAATAGCCATGTGACTTCACATGTGACAAACCCAGAGGATAAGAACAATATCAAAAGGGAACTTGAACTGATGGCAAAATGTTCAAGACAGTGCTTAAGTTTAGTGTCATGTTTATGTGATAATATGATGTAAAAAAATGGCTGGTGGGCTTTTCAGAGTGTAGTGTACCCATGAAAACAAAAATAAGAGAAAGTTTCCCAGACTACCAGAATGCAGCATTACACTCCATGTCAAACTAAATGAGACTTAACAGCAAGAACAATGGGTGCAAACATAACAGAGCAATGATCTTACTCAAACTTGAACTTGAACCAACTTAAGAGATTTTTACTTGCATGTGGCAGATACCAAATTAACCCTAAGGCTTGCCTTTATTTGCTGCTCAGTCACTCCCTTGCAGATGTAAATCAGATGTGTATAAGCAAGAGGAAAACTTAAAACTCCGGGGACGTTACAGCCAAGTTACTAACAACTCTGTATTCTTCCAAGTATATTTGCTATTACTGACAACAATCTAGGTCATTAAGACTGAGGCTAGGGGTTGATTTGGAGTAAGGCTCATCTCTCCACATACTTTCATTACTCCTCCCTCCTTGGGGGTTCCACCATAAATGTCTTCTTTATAAAAGAAACATACATCTGTACAAGTATTTATAGGGGGTGGGAGGAGAAACCAAGGCATTTAGTGTTTAGGTTCTACATTTATTCACAGAGACCTTTTCTCAGATCCCTCACTCCCATATACAAAACCCCCATCATCCTCCTCTTATAGTCCACTTGGAGTGTTCACACCGTGGTATCCAACAGGGGTGCCCTCTTGGCCCGCTACTGCTTCAGGGTGCGTTGTGTGTCCTGGGCCAGCCCAAGTCCCTGAGTTCTATAGGGAGTTATTAGTGTATTCTCTCTTAGCCAGTGGTAACGTTCTCAACCCGAGTCTGAATCACTGGTGTCTGAGGAAGAGGAGGAGGAGGATGAGGAAGAGTCCGAGCTGGAGCTGCTGCCGCTGAGTCGCGAGGGCTGGGTGTGAGTCTCCACAGCGCTTGGCTTCTCCACTGAGGTGAGAAGAGTAAGAAGAGAAAAGGTTATTAAAGGTTTGCTAATATAACAAGTAGGGAGGAAGACAAAGAGGAGTAGCTTTCTTTTCAAAAACAGTACAATAAAATGTTTTACAAGAATAATTACTTAACTTTACTTGCTTTATGTGTAAAAAGGACCAATTATATTGCGAAAAGACTAGGAACAATTGTGCAGAGGATGCGAGAGCTCACCCTTAGGTTTTGGGGGTTTCTTGCCAGAGTTGAGCTGTCCGCTGACATCCTGCAGCCTCCTCTCTAGTTCCCTCCTCTTCTCCAGAGTCATCTCCTCTTTGGACTTGCCACTGCTGGCTTTCTTCGCTGCTGAACATAAAAAAGAGGACAATGAGGCTGTTAAAGACTTGAGTTCAAGTGTACACCTAAATACAGGTTAGTGTAGATGAGAATAGTTGTCAGTGTTTGGAGTCAACGTGGGGGAGAGGTGGTTTGGGGACACCAGAACTTGGGACAAATTAAACTAAACATCAGTGAAATTAATCAGACTGTGTGAAGGGCCAATTGATGCTCACAGAGAGCGATCAGAATTAGATTTCATTCCACTGGGTATTTAACAAACTTGGAAAACTAGAAATTCAATCATTTATCAGTGAACCTCTATCAACTGTTGACAGAATAATGATTAAGTTTAGCAGGCTGCATGGATTGAATACATGGCTCTCCACAGCTTATAGTTTAAAAAGACTGAATTACATTAACTTTAATCTGGTCTGGGGATGCAGACACATTTTCAGAGCAGATGGCCTTCATCCAAACAAAGGACATTTTTCTCTTAGTCACTTATTTACCCCTGACCTGATGGAAAACCACAGTCCCAATCTCAGTCTTAGTCTCTCCATTTCTCCAGGTCACCCTCCACTCAATTGAGGTTCACAGACAAGATGGATGGATTGATGAATGCTAGCATCAAACTCACCCCCATCTTCACTTTGTTCTTGCTCAACACCTGCCAACATCTCAACCTTCATTTCAGTTGACAGTATCAAGAACAGTGTGTGACAACAGGATGGCTAATATTTACACCAGCACACATAACAACTGATACCCTCAGGATCAATGCTGCTGTAGAGATAGTACTCATGGTTGTTCCCATGTAAAAGGCGGGACCCAGTGCATTTCACTGGCATCCTGCCATCACCACCAACAGATTCTATGTCAAAGCCTGTAGCCTCCCCATTCCTGTTTTGACTAGTAATTTAGTAAACAAAACACACTCAACCCACACTGCAAACTTAGAAAATTTGATATCTATTCCCTGTCAGCCACATTCTGTCTCAATGTCACTGATATGATAAAACTAGCTTTGCTTAATGTTAGATGTTTAACTCCTAAAGGGGGTGGAGAGTAGCTACTTCATTTTAATGATGTACTCCAGTGCAAGAGGATATCATTTGGAGATTTCACATCTTTTGAAAACCTTTCTGTTATATTGAAAGCGAAGGACTGGGCTCTACATAAGCGCACACCCAAAAATGACACGAAGCATAGCTGCACAAGAAGCTGTGTAATGAAACTGTCCCCATATCTACAAAGGTGTGAAAGGAAGGACGTCTATTAACAACAGCAATCCTGCTCAGAATAACAAAAAGAAGCATAAGGCCAATGAGTAAAGAGACACTATCAAACCAAAACAAGCCACTATTTCCCTGGCTGACTTTCGTAAGTTCTCTAACTCACCATAAGGCTTGCGAGGCTTCTTCCTCAGACATGTCATGACATAGCGTTCCAGCTCTTTCAGTGTGGACGGCTTGAGCGTTTCAAAGTCAATCTCAATCTCCTCTGGGTTGGTGTCCCTCAGGGAGGGCTCCCTGGACTGGATGATGTGGACCACACGGCCCAGCTTCTCCCCCGGTAGCTTGTTGATGTCGAGGCTCAGTTGGCGTTTCTCATCATACGACATGGGCACGATCTCCTCCTCCTCCTCCGAGTCGTAGTGGGGCAGCATGGAAGAGGCGGGTGGGGCATAAAACGGCTTCTTAGTGGTCCTGTTGAATGAAAAAGAGGAGATACCGTCAGGACAAGATGGAGAAAAAAATAGGGCTGCTCTGACTGATTTTCCTCCAATCACAAATGGAAAATAAATGATCATGATGTTCAATCATTGTTAAAACTGCCAAAACTTTGTGACACTGACGTTGTATTTTGAATTTCACAGGATATCATCATAGATTTGAAACAGTTCGATATACAGGACAAAATGATGACACTATGCAGCTGCAATGATAAACTTTCTATGTGCCACCAGTGGCAACAAATTAGTAAGCTCTAAGCATCTCAGACATTAAACACACACAACCATGCAATTGCTATGCTTGGAAAAACCGATGATTTATTTACACGACATGACAAATATCCATGTGTAAATGCAACCATGTGAGGATTTTTTTCATACAGAGCACTATATTTGAAAATGAATATTTATGCTTGCTATGCACTAAAAGGTGTTATTTCAATGGGCAATCAGTAACAGCCCCAGAAAACTCAAATGGTGCAGGAAAAAAAGTCAGGAAGCTAGATACAGTGAGGATTAGACATAAGTTTCATAGTAACTGGTAAAATGTGTAAATTGGTAGATACTGACTTGCTGTTCTTGTTGCTCTTCTTCCCTGGGGCTTTCTTCCCCGGGGTGACACCTCCTCTGGCAGACTTAGTCTTCAGCGTCTTGCCTGGCATCTTCCACTCCTCTGAGCCAGCTCTGCCCCGACCCCCTCCGCTGTGCTTCTCCGGCTTCTTCTTTTTCTTTTTCTCCTTCTTGTCTTTCTTCTCTTTTTTCTTTTTGGGCTTGACGATGGGGCCTTGGGAGAGAGCAGCCAGCTGTTCATGCACCGCTCTCAGCTGTGACAGGGAAAAACACCACAGGACAATTTATGTGAAAAGTGAGATGCTTTGACTTAACTAAAACGAAATCAGATGGAAAATATTGTACACTACGGTTATTCAACAGGACTTTTGATTGGTACTGACGCAAGTAACTATGCCTTTGCCACCCTTACTTAATAATAAATCCACAAAACAAAATAATAAATAAACAAGATAATAAATCCACAAAACACATTTCAACAGACTGGCTTTTACATACTTTGCTGCATTTGCCTGCTTCATGTTTCTTGTTTTTGTTGAGCTATTGCTTTGAAAAACAGTACATAAATAAAGTTAACTATCATCAGTATAAATTATGGATGTCTTACCTGTGTGCACACCTGGTCCTGTAACTCGGCCAGGCGGTGCGCTCGCTCTTCCTCGCTGTCCGAGCTCGGGCTGCTCTCGCTCTCTTCACTCTCGCTGCTGGGCTCGCTCTCAGAGGAGGAGGAAGATGTGGACGATGAGGAGGAAGAAGAGGACGACGAGGATGAAGGGTGGCCGCTCATTGACATGGGTGTGTGCTCCATATGCGGTTCATCCGGCATCTTGGCGAAACGGAACTCAAACACATCCTGAGGGGCATGACGACCAAACAGGAGAGAAACCGAGCAGGATGGAGAATTAAGATTTACAGATTTGTTACAGTTTTTAATAAAGTGTCATAAAGGCAACAAAGCAGCAGAATTTGACTCCTGGGCTGACCTGCAGCTTCCTTGCCATGCCCACAACATCGTGGTCAGGAGGGTTGTACTTGTAGCAGTTGGAGAACATGAGCCTGACATCACCAGCAAACTGCTGGGCATCCCTGTACTCACGACAGTCCATCTTCCTCTGATGAGAGTTTAAGAGTGGAGAAAGCAGGAACAGTCAGTATTTTGATCAGAGGCACAAATGTTGTTGTTCCAGCCCCCAACGCCCCAAAATAATATTAGCAATACAGCAGGATTAGCAGTGTTTCCTCAACCATAGATATCATGGATGGCGGCCCACTTATCCAAACAACTGTGAAATTTAAAAATGATATTCCACGTAATAGGAAAACAAATACATGCAACAAAAACTTCAAATCTATCAGGAGAGATACAGCTCTGCTACAGCAGGATGTTGTACTGTGCTGTTCACTGAACTACGGTGGACACAGCTCAGAGTTTTAGTGAACACAGGGAAAATTAATTGAAAATGATTTCGTAAATGCATTCCCACCACTGTCACCCAGTTTCAATAATCTAACTTTTAATATAAAGCAAACAACAGTGCTGTGAACTCCTGTAGTGACACTGACTACTTCTTCACTTGTTCAGTTGCTATCACGCACTCCTGAACACCCTGAGACTCAGCTTGTTTGCTGTCCAGCACAGTTGATGTTAGGCTCTTTGCAGCATATAAACTGAAGATGACTGGCTTAGACACCACTGGTGGAATAACATAAGCTAATGATGTCAAAAAAAAAAAATAAATAAATAAAAAGGAGTAAAGGCAGTGAGAGATGAAAGTCTGGCAAAAATATCAGCAATGCCAGCGCCAAATTCAATCCAGGCACATGGCCAACACAGCTCAGGTCAGGGTGGATCCAACTTGGCTGGAAGACCCAATCTGCAAGGAGTGGCTCTACAAAATGGACCGTGTGAAGTTACCACACTAGCTGCTAGCTACTACACTACATTTATATTTAGAACAGATATATATTAGAGATAATGTAATAGGTGATGTAAATAATTGGCTAACCCACTACTAACAAACTCTAAGGAAAAGACTGGCATTAGTAATGTTTTTCTGTGATTCTTTCCACCACTTAAACAGAGTAAGTTCAAGTTCAAGTTCATATTTATTTAGAGCCCAAAATCACTGTTCACAAGTTACCTTGATAGTGCTGAGATCCATGGGAAACTTGATAATATCATGATAATCATGAAGCCCGAGTGCTGTTGCGTCCACAGGAGTGTAGAAAGGCCAGGCATATGCAGCGTGTTTCTTGGACAACATATCCTTCAGCAGTCCGCTGCAGTATCTCAGCTGTGGGCTCAGTTTGCCCTTCTTCGAGGGCTGGACCTGGACAGAATCCGGCAAGTCCTTCTTAGGGGGTTTGATGGGGCGTCCGCTGCCCACTCTGCGCCCAGTGCCAGCCATCATGGGCTGGAGCAGGACAGGGCCTGCGGGGCCCCTGACCAGGCCCATTCCAGGAGGGGTCTCCATGCTCATGCCCCCCAGGGAGGAGAGGGTGAGCGGGGAGGACTCGTGGACCTGGCCACCGTGGCCTCCCTTCCCCAAACCCACCATGCGGGCTCCACCCGACATTCCCACAGTCAGGCCCATGGTGGATGGTGTGGTGGTGTCTGCCTTCCGCTTCACACCTTTCTTCTACAGAGAGAATGACAGAGGTTGGAAGTCATTGATGCCAAACTTGTGACAAAACCAAAAGCAATTATTACAAATGTGAAAAGAATTAATTTAAAAATTAATCAAATTAAAGAACTAATTTCTGTATTCCATATAAATTATGTTTATCATCATTATTTTTTTTTTTTGTGCCATGTACCTTGGTGGTGGGCTGTGTGGGGGGCATGCCCATAATGTTAGCAGGCGGCAGGCTTTTGGTCAGTACAGTCTGGGGAGAGTTGGCCAGCATGGACTCTCCCGTATCCGAGGAAGAGGGGGAGTACGCCGACTGGGACACTGCTGGTACCTGGTGTGCCCGTGATGCTACGAGACATGATAAAGTGGAGAAATGTGATTGGGCTGAAGGATAACATGCGACAAAAGTCAACGCTTTCAAACATATTTCTAAATAGTTTGGAAAAGGCGACTAATCACTCGAGATGTTGCTTTACGTGATGTTTTCCATCAAATTGTTGAAATTTACTTGCACATTTATTTGTGACAAGCAGACATGAGAAAATAATTTCTGTAACTGCAGCAGCTGTAATCAAATTGGAAAGAAAATGCTGATACCAGATGCTGATGGGAGCACTGAAGATGTCTCCAATGTGCTTGTTCACAATAAAGAATCGACGTGCCCAC
>OMKZ01026523.1:18953-40458 GCA_900302535.1 Neoniphon sammara
TCACTCCAGAGCTCACACACACACACACACACACACACACACACACACACACACCTGCCCCACTGACACATAAACAGGGGCGAAGCTTGTGAGCTCATTTTCTGCATCAACAAGACATGGGGCAGTTGGCTTCATTAGGATTAAGAAATATCTCAAAATGAGTCACTGCGTGGTGAATACCTGTAGGCTATACAGTATGCCTATGCATCATATTATATCGGGGCATTACCGTGAAACCTGACAGCTAAAAACCCTTATGACTTCCCTTATCCTATTACTTGCTCTTGTGCTATTATGATAAATACTGTTGTCCGGTGCCGTGTTAGCGACTGACGTGAGCTCTGCTGTTCCCACCTGCATGCAGGCGCGTCATTAAACTAAAATAGTCTATTCTACTAAACATTCAAGTCGTAAGCAATACACCATACAATAAAGCCTATATACAAACACAAAGAATCAAAATCAAAGGCTTATTAGAGACTAGTTATTGGGCCTTAGAAGAAATCATTTAGCCTTTGCCTTACTTTCAGTCCCAACAGCTGGTGATCGCGTGGCTTCGACGCCCCGCCCTCGCCGTGTTTGTAAACACAGTCTCAGAATGACAGAGCCTAAATCACAGCCAGCAATACTGTGCCCCAGCGGCAAAGATTAAGCCATTATTTAGCCTAACTACTACAAGAGGTCAAGCCGTAATCCTATCAGTCCATTCGTGAGGTTCATTATACTGTTCAAAGCGTACAGACTTTTCTTCGCCGGTTGTAGAACCCCAGCTGGGAGATGAAAGCTAAGCTAAGGGGACTAGCTAGCTAGCATCAAGTGACAGCAACAATTGCCTGACACACCTAACAGTTCATTTAGGGCAATTTGAAGTCAGCAGGTATTATGTATGGAAATGCTGGCAAGCTGACTGGACACAACACTTATTATCATTTAGCATTCGTGAAAGCCGCAGGAGCTAGACAGTTAGCAGTTAGCGTAAGCAGGGTGTAGGGGCAATGAATGAGCAAGTTGACACATAGCCGGCGGCAGTAGCCGGCTGACCCGACCGGCGAGACTGCAGCTGTCACTCGCCTTGCTGCTTGAGCTTGCTAACTTGACAGGCTAAAAAACAAATAACCCGGCTTAACCGAGACACCGAATTGAAAAAATAACAACTGAAGGACTGGGTGAGCAGCGCTAGTTCGAGGTAACTGACCATTTAACCAGCAAGTCAGTCTGTGTCATGGGCGACCGTTCACTAACAAGCTAGCGTTATTAACAGTCAGCTAACACTAGATGCTGACATTTAGTCCCGACTCACGTATTGCAAACTGCAAAGTCAAAAAAACATCCCCAAACCGCGGGCATCGATCAAATGTTGCGAATGGTACCTGTCTCTAGGCGGGTTGATGGCCGCTTCCATCGGGGTGGATCCGGAGTGTTATTACAATCCAATTTTTCCACTGTTGACGCTGTGATTCTGTCTGACGTGTACAGTGCAACTCTCTGCAGTGAAATGGCGCTTAAACGCTTCCGTTGGACGCTATATAAACCCCCCACGTGGCAATACCGTGTATATCCGGTCACGGCCGGGGCGATTCTGCGTTTTCATTGGCTACACACAGCGTCTGTCACGCAGAGCACACGCCCAAGGGCTCTTCCACGGAACATGTTGTACTCTTTTCATGGCTCTTTCATGTTTTAACTGAAATACAAAGGTAGCAGACTTTGTACGGTGTTATATTATCGACGTTTAGTGAAACGGCGACAGTAAAACAAAATTCATTATGCACAGTTACGTGTATTTCTCCAACTCGCTGGCATTTTACTATGCGCATGGGATGTATGGCGTCTCGAGCTGAAAATTGGAACTGGATCCTTTGTTAGTATCATTTGAAGTTCCCCACTGCTACCGGTTTTGTCTCACTTACCAAAGCTCCTTGGTCCTCGTTGACAGTAATGTTATTTTTAACAGCATAGGAAAAGAGCACCGTAATGTCTACCAGGCGGCTCATCTGGCCACAAGTCGCCTACAATATGTGGGCTAAGAACAAAGTAGCCATGCTCTGTTTTACACACCAGATGGTGGCAAAGACATCTGACGCTTTTCCAAGCTAGAAATTGTATTTTATTTTATTTTTTTTTGTCGGATTTTTATGGGTGCTGGCAGCTAGCAAAATATTATGGAGTTATTATTATTATTATTATTATTATTATTATTAATATTATTGTTCCATTAGAATTTCTTTTTAGTAGTTATTATAAACCCTTGTCCTCACCTTGATAACTAAAATCTTCAATCTAAGATAAAAACATGCTGCCAAACGTGACAAAACAATGCAAAAGGTCATTTGAACCAGAATCATTAATTTCCTCAAAAGCTGTTGCCTGTGAATGTGATGCATTGGCAATCATGATTCTCAGATTAATCATCTTGACAGCACACAGTAATATGTGTGTTAATCAGACAAAAGTGCCACTGGAAATATTTACACAAGTTAGGAAATGTACATTATACCTGGAAATACCAATTAAATAAGTAGCAAATGGACAACTTTGAAAAATAAATATATTTATGACAATTAGAAATAATCCGCTATATTGCAAATAAGAGAGTGCCTAAAACAAGTTGATTTACATTGCGGTTTAACCAATGTACATCTGCAAAGTGTATCAAGCAATACAGAGAATAAAAAAAAAAAAAAAAACTTAAAAAAAAAAGAATGTTTGAGAAAGTTGAGGGATGTTCACACACATTGACACATAAGAGCTGCCCAACAGAACAGTCTTGCACTGGTGGCCACTGAGCAGTTACACTGGAGTACAGTTAGGTGTTAAGTACCTTGCTGAAGGGCTGCTGAGAGAGAGAAGATAATTTTTTATTCACTGTCCCCAGCATAGACCCCGCGACCCTGACTAGGATAAGTGGTGATGGAAAATGAATGAATGAATATCCCCAGCATCGAGTCAGTCACAAGCCTGCTTCTCTGGCCTCTGGCCTTGGCCGCCACCTCCAGAGTTGTAGGAGCATCAATCATCTCTCTTGTCCTCTTCTCCACGCTGAAAACCTTGATTGTGCTTTTTCACCAGTTCAGCATAGAGCCCGCCTATACTCAGCAACTCACTGTGCCGTCCCTTCTCGTGCACCTTCCCCTCTTTGAGGACGATGATGTGGTCGGCCTTCTCCACAGCGCTCATCTTGTGAGAGATGAGCAGCACAGAGCAGTTGTTGGTGTCCTTTAACAAAGCTTTGTGGATCTGTGGAGTGAGAAAGACTCGATGTTACATACAGGAAAACTAGATCATGAACCAATACATAATGTTCAACCACTGAAGCTCTTCCTACCTCATATTCAGTCTCTGTGTCCAAGTCACTGGTGGCATTGTCCAGTATCAAGATTTTAGGCCGTCTGATTAAAGCTCTGGCAATGGCAATGCGCTGCTTCTGGCCTCCAGACACCTTGCTGCCCTTCTGTCCGACATCTACAGAACAACGTGTTAATGTGCAGGACGGTCTAAGAAAACTGCTGTATAAAAGTGAAATTCAACTATTCCTCATTTTGCTGAGAACTCCCTCAGACCCCTGTCAAGGACCCACTAAACCCCGGGTTTGTGAACCAGACCTGCTTCATATCCTCCTGGGAGAGCAGTGATGAAGCTGTGGGCGCTCGCCAGCCTGGCAGCCCTGTACATTTCCTCATCAGAGATGTTCTCGCAGCCATACTTGATGTTCTCCCTGACAGAGCGAGCAAACAGCACACAGTCCTGGCTCACCACAGCAATCTGAAGATAAACAGGGAAAAACATAAATAAATCAGTGGCTGCCTGTCACTGTTTCAGATGTTTCATGATTTAACATTTCTCTCTTCAAACACACCTCTATGCACATTTAGATTTTAATATTAGGCTTTTGGTGCTCACAATGAGCGCAGTAAAAAGAGCTTAGCAGGACGTGCAACTGTCAGGGCAATAGTGTGCTCCCAATATTTTTGTGACCACAGCATGATAATGAAAATATAAAGCACTAAGCAGAGATAAAAAGGATTTTTAGAACAATTTCAGTGAGTGGATAAGAGTGGGTGGAAGGTTATGTGCAGTAGTTCTTCAAAGATTAACTTTTAGCTAATAATAAACACACTCCCACTTACCAATATCATCATCATCGTGTACCTTAGGGCTATTTTAATGTAGTTTAATGTTCTTGTTTTACGCATGTTATAATATTTGTATAAATATGAGTTGTGATATAATTTCTCTGTTGCAGACTTTACTTAAGTCTTTTACTGCCATCTTGAACTTTCATCTTTTTTTTTTTCATATGAGATGACTTTTGTATGAGACAAGGCCCTTCGTATATCTTTGACTCAACCACACAGGTTTTTTTTTTCCTTCATTTTTTAGTTTGCATGTCTCAAGTACGCTAAACCTAAACTTAAATGTGATTCAACTTTTCGATCCCTAGCCATTCAGGGTTTTATGCTCCTCTATGCTCATTTAAAATGCAAAATGTGACTCTACGTAGCATGCTGGTGCTGTTAGCCATCTACCTTGTTGCGCAGGTACTCATCCTTGTAGCTCTGCAGTGGTTTTCCGTCCAGCAGGATCTCTCCTGCTTGCAGCTGGTAAAACCTCTCTAGCAGTTTGACACAGGTGGTCTTCCCTGAGATGTTAGGCCCCACCAAGGCAGTGATTTGGCCTGGCTTCATCTCCAGAGACACGTCCTGGTATGGAGAGAGAGTGGAGAGTCAACATATGTGACTAGAATCTCTTTAATTACAAGTGTATTAACAGAATAGATGGACAGATACAAGTTGAGACAGATAAATAGGTAGATAAGGACAAAAAGAGGAGCAAGCAAAGAATGCAGAGTGTGTATACCTTGAGCACAGAATTGCCTTTTTCATTGCTGCCATAGGCGAATGTGACATTTCTGAACTCAACGTGTCCCTCAAGATTTTCGGGTGCCAAAGAGCCCTCTGGAGGTAGTTCAGGCTTTCGATCCAAATACTCAAAGATCTTCTCAGAGGCACCAATTGCCTTCTTCACCATTGGGTAATAACGCATGACAGCCTGAAGAGACATGGTAATGAAAAAAAGAGCACAATAGTAGCACAATAATTTTAAATTCCCAGAACACTAAATTCTGCTATGAACAAAATAGCTTTCTCAGCTGTTTCTAACACTGCAGTGAGCGGCATAGTGACCACCACATATTTGAGGGTGGGGCAAAATCACACAAGCATGTCCATCATGAAAATAATCATAGAAGCTTGTTGCTTTCTGCTTTTTTACATGGCTATTTATAGTGGTGCAAACTTATTTTTGGGTGGAGCTTAAATATAAGGAAGAGGGGAAATGTATTGCCAAGGTGTGATCTTTTACATTTAGAACCATGATTCAATCTTCCAAACAAAAATGAACCAATAAATAAATAAATAAATAAATAAAAAGAAATCCCAGTTTATTTTAGAGAAATGTTACATGTGGGGGCACATTCCCCATCAGTGTGAGAGGAAATATTACTGATAATGTGCCACAAAGTTTTGTTCCCATTTCGGACAAATGCAGTGACAATATATGGTGCTGAACACTGGCTAACTGGCAAAAATAAACAAATTTAAACCTCAAAATTGTCTTGGTGGTTAGCTATACACTTGAGGTCAAGCATAGTAGAACATCTTCCCATATTCCCTTTATCCTCATCTACAGTCTCACCTCGATAGCAGAGGCGAACTGCAGCTCATAGAGGACAAAGGACACCAGGTCTCCACTGCTGACTGTCCCCCTGGTCACCAGAGTCCCACCATAGTACAGAATACACACCTTCAGGGCCAAACTGGTCATCTAGGAGGACATAATTAATGGTTTTTAGCCTGTTTATTAGATGCAACTCACAAATGTATGTATTGAGATTGGCTTACTGGGTTCAATAATATTTGCAAAGAACTCTTGGAAGCTGTTTTAAACTTCTCAAAGTAGTAGATGGCCGAGGTTGGCCTCATAGTAAATTCCAGAAAGTTTAGGAAATCACATGAAGCAAACTGACAGTACTTTCCTGTGAATGGCATCTGATTTTTTCCTGTTGCGTGTGTCTGCCAAAGAAATGCCAAGACTTCTTTGCAAACGCTTTATGGCCCAGGTCAGTTGACTACTCACGCTGTTGGCCCAGGTGGAGGCTGCATAGGCTGCTGCTTCCCTTTTATTGAGGGCGTAAGTGTCATCCAGCCGCCGCCTGTACCTCTCCGTCTCGCCATCCTCGTTGGCAAAGCTCCTCACCGTCTTTATGCTGGAGAAAGTTTCTGTGGCCACTTGGTTGGCTTTAGCCAGCGACTCCTGGACCTTTACTGAAATAGTCTAAAATGTAGATAAAAATGACAGAATGAATCAAGTTATCTGACTATTTCATAATTAAGGGAAAAGTCCACTAACAAAAACACCAGTCAGATCAAACAACTGAACATGTTCACCTAAATGTAGAAGATTCCCTCATCAGGCACAGGTCAATTAAAACATACTATTTTCCTGGTGCTTTTGTTCTGTGACATAAATGAGCTAATATCTGAACATCAACAAGTCTGAAAAAGGATTTTACTTAAGTATGTAACTTGTCTTGGTAAACTTGAAGCTTTATTTTTTCCTCAATGGACAATTATCTACAGTGGACAGAGGAATCAACAACTAGAGCAGGCTACTGGGACCTAACGCATGGCTTTACAAAACCTATAGTCTGAAATGGATCAACTTTATTTACACCTTTATTCTGTTCTGTTGCTGTATTTTTTTTCACTTTGATGGAGCTAGGCTAATGACTCCTGTAGACTTCCAGTCTTTATGCTAAGCTAACACAGAATGCTACCCTCTGGACCCGAACCAGTGTACGTACAGAGGTGAAAATGGTATCGAACATCTTGTCTCAGTCTGGATACGTTGGAAAAAGGGTATTTTGCCCAAAATGTTATAGTATTCCTTGGAGAGCTCATGTTTACCTGGTGGAAGTATCCGGTCAGCTCTGGTATGACCCAGACGATAGGCAGCCCCATGCAAGTGAGCAGAGAGATTTTCCACGACTGCTTCACCATGAAGATAAAGAGAAAGCCGAGACGGGCTGTGTACCACATCACAAGACTTAGCTGCTCGCTGAGTGCCTCGCTCATCTCGTTGGTGTCCGTGGTGATACGTGACACCATTTCACCTGGGATATCAAATGTGAGTTAGTCTCATCAAAAAGACAGCAGGTTAAACTCTGAACTAAACATGTCAATTAAATACTGTATTGTTGTAAATGCTTTTTTTTTGTTTTGTTTGTTTTTTTACCCGTTTACGTAAACTCTCTCAAGTAGATCAATTAGAAGAAATCAATACAATCAAGAGATGAAGACTAACTACTCTCATAACCTACTCTCCTTCATGCTTTCATATTCAGATCACTCTTTATGAGGTCGGTCCTGAGTGTACATAGTGTTGAGTTTGGGACTTGCCTGTCGGAACGGAGTCAAAGAAAGCGATCTCCTGTTTCAGCACAGCCTGGAAGACCAGTCCCTGCACCGAGGTGTGTATGCGGCTCATGGTGATGTTGTACATGAGGTCACACATGAACTCAAGCACAGCACTGGATGAGATGGAAGGAGAAGTGAATCATTATCATCAAATCATCATTAAAATCCCTCAGCTGATACACCTGTATTCAGTATCTTTAAATTTGACCACTTTTATGCCCATAATTAACATGTGCTGTGTATTTTCTTGAGAATACAATTCTTGGTCAGGTAGAAAATTCTCTGAAACACTATTTCTAACTATAACTTTCATCTAGAATCCAGGATAAGAAATTTATTTTAGGGTTAATGGTCCGTTAAAAAGGAGTAACCAAACCAATCTATTAAACGATTTGGTAAACTCCGTGACACATTATTGCCTTTACACAAATAATTCAAAAAACAATAATGAAAAACTGGATGAATAAATAAAATATGCAAATAAAACAATTTTTCACAGAAAGTTTTACTGTTTTTTTGTAGCTATGTTCGGGGACAACCTGCATCTTACCGAAATTGGATAACACTAATGCTCTGAAAAAGAGTATCAGCTAAATGTCTAACACATTCAAAAATGTTTTATCATTGAAGAAATGGTTACCTCCAGCTTTTCTACTGGGTGAGTATAGTTACATTACCTGGCGATGGTCAGTAGTGTCATGGTTATGATGGCATTTGTGAACGCATCAGGCTCTTCTTCATTGCTGATCCAGTCAGACACGCGACCAGTGTACTGAGGGAAAGCCATCTCACCTGAGGTCAGAATACACACGTTATCACAATAAGCATGTCACTGCAAGTTTAGAAGTTTAATCTTAAACCATAACCAAAGTTTCTGGTTCAGTGTTGGTGTACTCTGAGCCCTCTGTCTGTCAGTAACACGTGCTTTAGGGTTAAATGCATATCATTGTCGCACGGGAACATGCAAAGTTACAACTTCTTGGAAAGTCTGTTTTTTTTATTATATATATTTATTTTGCTGAAAAAATATCACTTTTTGACAAGAAAACTGCTGCATCAAACATTATAGCAACAATATTAACACCGGTAATAATGATAAATTCCATTTGGTGACACTTGTATCCACAGCACTTTGCAATGCAATCAAAGTGAAAATGAAATCCCTAATCCTGAAGTTGTTAGTTGTTACTCTAAACATCACACTGCAAATCTGGGCAAAATACACCCACAAGCGCAGTGACTGACTGGTCAGAAAATGTATTTGCGCCTCATTGCTAAAACTGCCTTGATATGACAGTTGTGAAAGCTCCTCACCAAACCACAACCCAAACCTTAACCCCTTTTTTATATCTTGCCACTAAGTGTATTGGGATTCAAGATAAGGCAGAAGTGATTTGTTGGAAACTGGCTGTAATCAACTTCTTATACATTCTGCACTTACTGTTGTTCATGAAATGAGAACACATGGAAGCATGGATGTCTGATTAGCCACTGACAGCCGAACTTTTTGCAGTTATTTTCCTTCAACAACCCATCAGATTTCTGTGCTTCCTTAATTCTCTACTGGTATGATTTAATTTCATGAATGGTTCATGAATGCCAAAAAAATAAGAAGCTGACTGCAGTCATTCAAAGCTCAAAGTGAGGCAGTTCCACACTTACCATAAGACGAGAGAAGCACCAGAATAATCACAGCTACAAAGCGCCTGGTGAAGGGCAGCATGTATCCCATCAGCCTCTTCAGGGAGGCTCCAGTGTTCTCCTTGGGCTCCTTAGCGGCCTTCCTCTTAAAAAAATTTGAGACGTAGCGGCTCCAGTACAGCCAGGCCACCACCGTCACCCCATAGCTCTGCAACAGCTGCAAAACAAATGACAGGCTTTACACAAAAATGCCACATATCCACATACATGAAAATGCATCACTCACTGCTGCAGCAATACAGACGACTCATGAAAAATGTTTGTCTGTGAAATGCAAAGACTTTATAATAACTACTACCTTTTTTTCCCTAAATGAACTTTACTTTTATGTTTAAATTTCTTTGAAATGGCAGATTTCTTATTTTAGAATGAAACCCTTCATGTAAATTTGGTTTCAGTTTCAATCTCATTAGCCCCACTGCACAAAATGTCTGCTTGAACAAGTCATATTTGTAGTGAGTCTTAAAATCTTGTACTTTAAGCCAATGTAGAAAATCTGTGAAAAGGTGAGATAATTACACTTGTTTCCAATGAATTTATTTAATTTGTAGTATTTTGATTAATAGTGGACTTCTCTACTGTTTAAAGATACTGTCACCTTTTTTACATTATCTCACACTGCTGGCAGATTTTTTGGCTTTGTTTTTGTTGGCTGATGAGACTGGAAAGTCAGAGAAATTTTGCTACCTGTGTTTCCTTGTTATGATGCAAAGATAACCTTTAACCTTCTCAACACAGCCAAAAAATAAAATATAAAATATACAGATATTTTTTTAAAATTTAGATTTGCAAAAGCCACCATGTTTGTCTGCCCTGGTTTGATTTTCTGACAAAATATCATGTTAATGAAATGCTTTCTGGAAACTAACTTTCCCAGCAGCACATGAATACAAAACTTAACCATGTCCCAGGACCCAAAATACTTTCTATTAGACCATAACTCCACTAGGAGTGAGAGATATGGTGTCTAGAAATGTGCCACACATCATTTTTCTGCATTTGTCATTAGCAGGATGTGTGACTCATAGTAGAAACAAACTTCATCTAAAACGCGGCAACATCAACAAGCAGCAAAACTGAACCACTCACCCTCTGCCAGGAGTGCCATCCCCACAGCTCCTCCAGGGTGGACTGCCCCAGCACCCAGAGGAGGCTGGTGTACACCGGGTAGTGGAAGCACAGCACCACTAAGTTCATCAGCCCGTTGAAGCTGCTCATCCAGGGTAGGCTTCCCGAATAGGTGAAGATGAGGAGGAGGAGAAAGCAGGCCCTGGCCAGCCCTCCACCCCACAAGGTGATGAAGGGATGGGCTAAGAGGAGTGGTGAAAGCTGGGCCAGGCGGACGGCGTGCACCACACACACATCCAGGCAGACAAAGAGCACAGGGCTGAAGTAGCTCATTTTCTGCATAATGCACAGGTTCTGAAAGTACAAGGGCAGTGAGGGTCATTTAGAGGAGTATCCTGAGCCACACACACACACACACACACACACACACACACACACACACGGTGTCATCTACACAGCGTGCTAACCAATACATACTTGGTTATCCATTGCATCCTTGTGAGTGCAAAAAAATAGAATTTGGGCAGAAGATGAATCTGGAAATACCCATCAATGATATTTAGTTGAATACTTTCATTTACCTACAGACTGCCCTCTGCATAAGCACTTTCACTTTCACCTACAGGACTGCCAGTCTTTCTTAAAAACATTTTGTTGTAGAAACAGCAATCCTAACACAAACCAACATAGCAAACAAGATGAATGAATTATCAATACTCCCAGACTTAAGTCAAAGCTAGGCTAAGGCTAATAATTTCCTGTAACGTTAAATAAGACTCAGGCTACAGCAGTTCAAGTTTAACTTACTTTTCAGCTCGACCAACCAAGTCTCTGATTCGTCTCAGACCTGTGAACGAACTAAATCTTTTACCAGACCGGATTAAAATCGTATTTATATCTTAATTTCCAGACCGTAAACTATTCACACGTCTTCTCGAGTGTGCGTTGCTTTAGCTACTGCAAGACTGAAACCGAAAGTGGATCTTTTATGGAGCCGCCGGCTGCTGTGTCGGAAAGTCCCTCTATGGCGCAGTACTGAGAATGAAACCACAGCTTAACATTTTAATTAATCCATGCCCTGCTCCCGAAAAGCTCTTTAGTGGAAACATAACGAAGAAAGAAGGAAAATGGCGAGCAAAAACTAAGAGTAACATGTCTGTCTTGTCATGAACTTGAGAATGGCAGATATCCAGGCCAACAGCGACATCACGTGGCGATAAGTTGAAACTGCAATTAGATAATTTGCAATATTCCAGTACATCTATCTATCTATCTATCTATCTATCTATCTATCTATCTATCTATCTATCTATAATATGAACATTGCATTAGGGATTTAAAGAAATTTCATTATTAAGAGTTAAATAAGTTTAAACAACAACATAAAAACATTTAATGGTTATTAAATGATGGTTTTCAAATGGTTCTAACATAAGTTTTACATGCTTGAACCTTAGAGAAAGAGCAAAAGCAGCAGGTGAACCTTTGTAACCCGTTAAGATAACCTCACCAGAAACTTTGGACTTTATAGTTTCCTTCCTTTCCCAATTCATCCTTTCATCTTAGACGGATGACGTAAGCAAAGCTATAAAAGTTAGGCTACTATTTTGAGCAGCCATTGGCCAGTTTTTAAATTTTGAAAGACCATTAAACAAATTCCGAAAATGTGACATTTTATTTATCATTATTATTATTAGTAGTAGTAGTAGAGGTAGTAGTATATGTTATTACATGATACATGATAATAATAAGCTAGTAATAGTAGTATGTGCCATATTTTCAGGGCTCAAAATATATGTTGGATTTGTGCAGATAGATGGTGTTAACAGAAATAAAATCTATTTCATTAAATATATTTCCACAAAATTATATATCTTCAACACTCAAAAAAATTAAATATAAATTAAATATATTTCCAGAAATTAAATGAAATATATTGTCTTGTAGTCCTCTTGTAGGCCTATATTTTGTTAAATGTATTATTATTATTATTATCATCATCATCATCATCATCATCATCATCATCATCATCATCACTATTATAATTCATTAGTAGTAGTAGTAGTACTGCATGATTTTTTTTTATTTAAGTTTTATCTTTTTTTTTTACTTATTTTCTAAGCGGGAGAGCAAAAAAAATGTCCTGTACTCGGTGGGTATTCTTATTTATTTATTTATTTCTACCTCAAAAGCTTATGCGCATGCTCCGACATGGCAGCTGCCAGTGGGAAGCACCTCATATCCGACAGTTAAGATATTTGTCAGCTTTTAACCTGAACCTCAGCGCTGACAGATGTTGGGTTTCACTCTGTCAGAATAATAATGGAGTAAAAATCGGCAGAGGGCAAATCCTGATTTGCGAGCAGCCTTGATCTGGATGGAACCGACGGGTCTACGAGACGTTTTCAAATGTATAACATTGTGTAAGCATATGCGCCAGCCTAAAATATTTTCATGGCTTTATTTTAGTGCACAGGAGGGATTGCCAGGAAGAACAGCGAAATATATATTACGGCTAACATTATAGCTTTTTGATTTACCTTGTCCATTGCTCCCAGGCCTGCAACGCCTACCTTCGCGCACGATAACATCTGGATTTGGACACTTTGCATTGTTGTGAAAAATATGGATGAAAAAACATGTTTAAATAGGCTTAAGGCTGGGAATGGATGGGCAAGCTGACTAGTCGCTCAGTATTAAATAATCTGCATCATAAAAACAATATCTTACTTGATGCAATAGGTTAAAAACAACCTATTTCCTCGCCTTTAGCCTTTGCAGCAATGGAGGATATTGGTCTCCTTCCAAAACCTTCCAATGACCCCCCCGTACCCAGACCTACAGTCACTGAGACGTTTGGGCTGCACCACGTCCAACCAGGTTGGTATGAGTTAAAATGGGTCTTGTGGTAACTTTAAGTAAAACACAACAGTAACTGACATGTCATAACAAGATGTCATGTGCTGTTTTCCCAGACCATGTACACATCACTGACGCAAACAGGAAATTTGATTTGGAGAAAGATGGACCGTCCAAAAAAAGGTCCCAGTCAGTAATTGCAGAGCCACAGATGATTCCCCAGTGCCCACTACAGAATCCAGTGCCTCTGGCTACTGATACCAGTAAGTAAGAATGAAATTTAAGTCCTATCCATAATAGATCAGTAATATTGAAATTATCAGTCCATTAAGCAGTTAGTCCATGGACAGAGCATTCATCAATCATAATTCTGATAATGATTGTTTTAGTCATTTATCAAGTACAAATCCAAAACATATGCTGATTCCATCTTCACTAGATGCTAAGATTTGCTTACCTTTATATGTTAATATCATTATAAAAATTATTATAAAAATGTTTTGCCTGCTGGTCAGACTAAGGAAACAATTTGGAGACACCCAATTGGTCTCTGCTAACTTATGATGAGTATCTGTCAAGATTTTTGACTCTTTATTAAATTATTAATTAAATAAATTAGTGAATAAATGATTGATAGATTAATTCACAATTAAAATATTAAGTTGTGGCCCTAGATAAAATTACTGGACAGAAGTTTTGAGAATAGTCTCTGGAAGTTAAATGTTTAAATTGTGCTAGTGGATGCATTTAATTAAGATTATTCAGGTTATATAAAAATAGCATTGAGTTAATTTGGTTGCAGAGTTTTCTGAATGCTAGCTCATATCCTGGACAGTAAGCCTCTTTATATGTCTCCATACCCCATTCACATACAGCCCTTCATGTATACATAAATAAACAGCATATGACTATGGAAACAGAAGTTCCCCAGGCTACAGAAACTCACAGTAACAGAGATAAAGTGTCTTAAGGTTTTCCTATCCCAGTTATATTTCCACAGAAGTTTATCATAATCAGGATATGAGTTTATCCGTGCTGTTAGCACATGATGTGGGTCAGCTCTTAAATGATGTCTTCTGGTATCCAGATCAATATAAAAATATGAATATGCTTCAAAAACACTCAGCTAGCGAGAGGCTATGGTAGTTATTAGCTTAACATATTATCACTTTGAAAAAAAATAAGGTCAATGCATAGCACATTCAGCCATAGAACATATACATATGTATTGTGATTATGTTTAGTGCACATGTAATATGTCTTACACTGTGTGTGCAGCCCTGCTTTTGTTTTAACACGTGTTTCAGTGTGCAGCTACTGTATGTACAATGTAGTTCTTGCAGCAATCTCACCAGACAAATTCCTGTATAGTTAATTGTGTTTGGCAATTAAGATGATTCTGATCAAATTTGTAAAAATCAGGATTTTGATGTTCTTTAAATCCTTGTAGTGACATTGACCTTGTTCTATTCTGATACTGACAAGTTCTGATTTAGTCCTAACAAGTCCTAATTTCATGTATATGAATTTGCATAAAGTTCTGCCTAACTGGCTTACTCAGCAAGTATTTATTTGCTAAACCAAAATTTGCTCCAAAACAGGACCCGACTATTTCAGACCACTGCTTACACAACCTGAAGCTTATCTGAAACACAGTAATGATTTTAACTCTTATTTTTACAGCACACCTTAGTGCAGCTGCCAAAAATGGAAACACTACTTTGGAGAAAGCAGGTCCTGCCAGAAAGAAATCCAAAGCCAGATCAGCAGAACCATCAAAGTGGAAACAAAACAAGCAAAAACAGCTGAGGATGGAGGGAAAAGAATACGCCAGCAAACGAAAAAAAGATGGTGAGACTGTGATAAAAGAACAAAGGGCAATGGGACCAAGATGCGCCTCAAATACGTGCAAAAAGGTATCAAACCGGCTTTGCAACGACATAAGTGAAGACACCAGGAAGAAACTGTTTGATGAATTCTGGCAGCACATGAACTGGGCCCAAAGGAAAGTGTATGTGGCGGGACTAGTTGACCGTGACCCTGTGGAACGATCCCGAGCCGTAGGAGCAAAGTCACGAAGATCAGTTTCTCTTCGCTATCATTTAAGGGTAGATGGCAAAAAGAAACAAGTGTGTAAAAACATGTTCTTAAACACTTTGGGGATAGGCGAGTGGTCCGTTCTCAACTGGTCGCAGAAAGAAGTGACAAAAAAGAGTGAATCAAATGAAAATAAAGTGGAAAAAAGGCAGGCGATCCCACAGTGCCCACATCCGAATCCTGCTCCTTCTGCTGTCAACAACACTGAGGAAAAAACACAGGAGGGTAAGTGGGTTTTTTTTTAAGTCTTTGAGAATGAAGGGCACATTTGCTAAGTATGCTCTATATTAGTCATATACAAATCCACATTCATATATCTGACAGTATTAACTTATGATGAATACTGAGCAACTCGATGGGAATTTGGGGTTTATAAGGCCATGTCCACATTAAAGAGCCCCTCCAGTGACCTCATGATTTCAGTCATTTTCAAAAAACTTCCTGAAAAAGAAAGTGACACACCAATCACAGTAAGTTTCACATGCACAGCAGATTAATCCAGGCCTGGATTGGTTGTGTCAGATGTCTGTAATTAGCTGTTACTCCCATTTTATCAGGAAAACCAATTATTTAGTCGCAAGTTGTTTTGACTGAGACTGTGATTGGTGAGGAACTGCATACATCACTTTATTTTTCAGGAAGTGTTTTTGCCTTCCATCCACACTAAGCCGGCAGTTTCCACCCACGGAAACAGGGCCTTTCGAAAATTCTCTCTTAAATGTTTAAAACTGAAAACACTAATCTGGTGTTGTAGTGTGGAGGGGGGAAATGGAGCTCTTTTAGAATGCTGACATAGGATTATCATGTGATCTAGTCTGGTATTGAGCTTTTAAGCACCTCAACATTAGTTGCTGATGAAGACTTTTACTCATTCACTTTCCCTGTCAGATTTTCCCTTTTTTTTTTTTGGAGATTCAACCATCCAGTCACAAGATCTTATCTCTAATGTAATTAGGTAAATGTAGATAGACTAGTGTTATAATTAGCAACAACATCATTCTTCATTTTTGTCCCCTAGTTGCTAATTTATACATCTGAACAGTGTAAGTCAAAACATTGCACAAATACATGCCAGTTTGCCACTGTAATGGCTTATAAATATTAATGACACTGACTTGTCTTTGCAGAAGAAATTAGTGCCCCTGACAAAGAGAAAAGCACAGCGCCAGAACCAGAAGGGCCAGCCAGAAAGAAATCGAGGGTTGCCAAGCCTCTAACGTGGAAGCAAAACCGACAGAAGCAGCTTAGGATGGAAGGCAAGCCATACATCAGCAAACGGAAAAAAGATGGCGCGACCGTGACTAAAGACAAGAGGACAATGGGACCGAGATGCACGTCCAACGCTTGCAAGAGGGCATCAAATCGCTTCTGTGCTGATATCAGTGAGGAATTGAGGAAGACGCTTTTCGAAGGGTTCTGGCAGTGCATGAACTGGGCTCAGAGGAAGGTCTATGTGGCTGGACTGGTTGACCGTGACCCCGTGGAAAGAACCCGAGCACCGTGGACTCAATCAAGAAGATCGGTCTCGCTGCGGTATCATTTGTTAGTCAACAATGAGAGGAAACAAGTCTGCAAAAAGATGTTCCTCTCCACTTTAGGGGTTGGGGAGTGGTCGGTGCTTAACTGGGCACAAACCCCAGTGGACCAGCAGGAGGATTCAGATAGCAATGCTAAGAAGCGACTGCCAAGGAAGTCTCGCAAAGCCTCAGAGCATTCGTTCCTGAAGGAGTTCCTTGAGAGTTTACCGAAGGTGCCCTCGTACTACTGCGGGACGTCCATCTCAAAGCTGTATCTGGAGCCGGTGTTCTCAAACATGTCTGAGGTCTACAGGCATTACCATAACCACTGCTTAGACAAACAGACGACCCCGCTGTCTCGGCAGGTCTTCTGTGCCGTATTCAAAAAGATGGATTTGGGACTCTGCGATTCCAAGAAGGATCAAGGTTGCTCTTATAATGCAACAGGGAACCTGTTCAACGAACTTTGGGAGGAGTACTGTATGGAAAGAGAAGCTCCAGGGCCACATCCAGAGAAAGCTGGTGACCAGTAGACAGAGATTAAAGAGAAAAATGATCTACTTATGGAATGAACTGCTAAGTAAGCATCAGCTGTGTACAGCTTATTTACAGCATGGTCATATACACATTGTGGAACCCTCCGTGTGTGTCATGATGGAAAGTCTGCAGTCAATGCCTTTGCTAGAGTAATTGTTCTCAATGAGATTAATAAAGCTAAATCCTGTTTAGCAAGGATTGTGGTTGCCTTGACCAAAATCCATTGCTGCCAGGTTCACAAGATGTGAAACAATCCAATGCTCTTTACGTAACTGAACTGTTGTTTAAGTTATGTGGAATGATTTAAGAGCTATTGTGTGTAAGACGTTCATCTTGTTTTTATAACGGAAAAGGCTATGTTACTTAAGATTTCAGTTCTTTGAGATTTGTTCTTAGCCTCTATTATCGGTTTGTGAATAAAAGGAAAACCATCTCAGTGTTAAACTATACTTTTAAACATACTCACCTTATTCTGACATTTATGAACTACTTGGAATTTCAATAAATGTCACATGAAAGGTCAAATTCAAACCAAGCCAGCCTCTCATATCCAATTGTGTTCTCTACATTGTTATAACAGGTGCTGGAATCTGTGTTGGACTCATACTTCACACACACACACACACACACACACACACACACATTTGCAACAAGGGACAGTTACAACCACTGAAGTTCTGTGGTTGCAACATTTCCTGCAGTCAGGAATCAGTAATGATTACTCTCATACTGCACTGGCTCAGTTAGCACCTCCACCCACCAGGAAAAACAGCCAAGTGTGAGCTTTCACGTTGGATTTTTGGACAAATACTTATTTTTGAGCTATGAAAGTTTTTTTTTTCTTTATCAGTATTTTCGTAATACTGCCCTGACAGTTTGCATGAAAGAATCAAAACTTGTTTCATTTGAATTATTGTTTTGTCGACACACTGAGTTTCGTCATGCTGCTGAGATTAAAAAAAACAACAAAAAAAAACAACAACAAAAATAACTGGAGCTATATGAAAGCTGTTAGTTATTTTACAGTTACTTTAAAGGGCTAGTGAACTCAAATATTGCAATTTTTCTATGTTGTCTTCAACAGAGTGCGGGCAGTGACGTTCTTTTTCATGCATGCGTTATAAGTAACACGTTGGTTATAGTAAATCACACATCTCTTCTGGTAACAAGCACACAGTTTTTGGTTGTCCTAACACACTAAACATAGTAAGAATGGTACAAAATTCAATATCCTGCAACATCCATATATTAACTTATGTGCACTAGGCAACGCATAAACAAAACCATTATTTTCATGGAAATATTGTATCTGATATAAGTGTAAAACATATTTTCAGAGTAGTATGCTCACTGATGTAAAATGCTAAGCTTCAGTGGATATTGGGTGAATTTTCTACGCATTTTAAACATGTTGCAGCTGTCAGACACAGGGTCAGTCGCAACATCTTGCATTAAAACAAATATTATGAACAGGATGTCATTGATGATCACCTTTAATGACTTATAATAGATGTAAGTCTAATATGTTAAAAAGATGTCGAGTCCAAATCATCTCTGAGTAATTCAGAAAGATTCAAAAAGTGTTGCAACTGTCCCCATGCTCCCCATACACACTAATTCGCTCGTCGCCCTCCTATTCTTCTCCACACAGTGGCAGGAAGTTGTCCAGATATCCGCAGGGCCTCTGAAAAAGAGTGAGTGGACACAGTGGGCTGGGAGGCAGCACTGGAAGGTGGTGGTGGTGAGGGATACACTGAGTTGGCTGTTCACACGGTTTCACTGTGAACACCAGCAGGAGTGTAGCTAGACCACAGACCTACAGTCAGTCACCACCGAGGCTCTGGAGGTCTTTATCAGGTCTAGTGTCACCAAACAGCTGGACCGGACTGCTGATCCCTCTGGCCGGAGGAGAAGAGAAAGAAAAGGCCTGCCATTGGGGACGCAAGCGGTGCAATGATGCTGGTTCTGTGGACATTTTGTCTCCTGGGACTGAGCAAGATGAGTCAAGGTAAGTTAATCTACACATGTTTATGATCCATCCTTGTACATCATGATACATGACACCTGTTAAGTGTAGCAACCTGACAGGGTTAAAACAACCATTTGGGTCACAGTGTATCAACAGATTCATTAGAAATGAGATTTCAACCATTTGAAATAATACGTAACTACTCTTATCAAATGAAAATTGAACCAAATTATAGTATTTGTCCATACTGAAACCATATATTTTAAAAATATTAAATAATGAACTTCTGGTAATATTTTTTCCTAAATTAATATTTGTTATTTTGAATTTCCTTTGTCATTACAGTCCATACACATACACTCCTTGCTGATTTTCTCTTAAAGATAAAGGCAAAAACTACGTTAAAACTATGCATATTTTGAGGGAAATTATTTTTTCTTCTCAGGCGTGCTTGTTCTCAGTTCTCATGATTGTCATTGTTTAAATATCCCTAATGTACCGTGAAGGTGCCTTTTGCTTTTGCTGATAAAGTGAAAAAATATATATATAAATCATATCTAATTTCAGTTCCATTGTTCATACTCTGTTGTGATTTTATGTTCCCGCACACACCTGCCAAGTCCATTGTCCAATTCCATCACATTCCTCATTGCCACGGTGATGACCTTCGACCCTTATCAAGTCCCAACCCACTCCATTTCCTGTTGCTATTCACTCCTTCTGGAAACTTCCTGTTTGTGTCAGGCCCATTTCCTGTTCCCCTTAACGGCCCATATCAGGACCCACCTTTCATGCCTTGGCCTGCATTGTTATGAATAGTTGCAAATGCTCTCAAACAATGCGTGGTTTGAATATGTGGGCCAGCTCCTTCCATGATCAAAACCTCATGTAAGAAAACACTGCAGGCTGAGTTTATCACCATCAACACAGATCAGTCACAGAGGCCGAGTAAAAGTCTGGAGGTTGCATCGTTTTTATTCTATGACCAATTACTCTTGAAGAAATACCAAATAGTTTTGATCACATATACTTAATTTGGTAAGCACTACACGTAAAATGTAGCGATGCAAAGACCTGTCACTGACCTTTAACTTAGCTCAAGCCAATTACAAATTCGCCAATCTACATTTTAGCAACAAAAACATTCAATAAGCCACCATCTACCATTTTTCTGCAACTCAATTGCCAGTTTTATTGCATTCATTTCTATTTCTTTCCACAGCTGCTTCTAGTGATCCATGGGGCCAGTGTCCAGTCAACAGGCAGTGTAAGGGCAAGTTTGGAGACGGGTCATGTGACAGGGAGTGTCTGGAGCCCGAGTGTCTCAGAGACGGCTTCGACTGCCTGGAGGGCAACCGCTTCTGCAAGTAAAGCTCAATCCAAACCCCTTTAGTCTCCATCTCTACTGGGAACGTGTTAATTAATACATTTTATGGTCAAAGATTTATGTTACTTTATTTTTGTTTTATTTCTTTTTCTTATTGTATTCCAATATTGTGTCTGTCATTTATAGCCCTTTTGACACCAATTGTAGTAGAGGTGTGATTTTGTTTTTCCTTTAATTGTATTTTTATTTTTTTTTAATTATCTCTGTTTTACTGGCAATGTAGCTTTGTTTTTAAAAGTGCCATAGGAATGATGATGATGATGATGATGATGATGATGATGATGGTGATGATGATAAATTGTAGAAGACTTCAAAGCCAGATGTCATTTTTACACATTTATGTGTCTGCACATTTGTGTTCATTTTCAACACAACGTGTGAATGACACATTTTAACACAGTATACGTTATGTTGTTTTTAGTATATCTTGTGTTGAAAAGCAACACAAATGTATGTTGTCCAAAAGAGGACACACACATGTGTTATACTCGTAGTATATCAATTGTATTATAATTAGTGTAATGGAGAAACTGGGTTGCTGGTGCTCGAGAAGAGGCTGGAGACTGGTATGTCTTATGTGAGAGTTTAATGAGAAGGCTTGATCAAGGAGACACAGGAACACAGAGGAGGTTCAGGCTATGTCTGAAGTGGCACTGGCAGAGAACAGGGTTTATATTGTCTACCTAGCTTATCAGTCAGAGGAGGGTCAAGGATGGCCTTGGTGTGGAGCTGGGGAAAAGTACAGAGTGTCAAGTTATCTAAGTCTGCATAGGTGTTAGCTGCCATATCATACTAAGGGGCCCAATGTATACTGATATAAGGTTTCAGTGGTCTGGGAAAACAGGTCAACCTCACAGGTGGGAGATTTTCCATAGCAATTAGTACTATTTGAAAT
>OMKZ01026524.1:0-10435 GCA_900302535.1 Neoniphon sammara
GAACAAGATCCCAAGATACTCCTCCACTTGAGGCAGGAGCTCTCCCCCAACCCGGAGGGAACAAATCACCTTTTTCTGGTCAAAAACCATGGCCTCGGGCTTGGAGGTGCTAATTCTCATCCCAGCCGCTTCACACTCGGCTGCGAACAACCCCACTGCATGCTGAAGGTCCTGGCTCGAAGGAGCCAACAAGACAACATCATCCGCAAAAAGCAGAGACGAAATCTGCTGGCTCCCGAACCGAACCCCCTCCGGCCCCTGGCTGCGCCTAGAAATTCTGTCCATATAAATAATGAACAGAACCGGTGACAAAGGGCAGCCCTGCCAGAATCCAACATGCACCGGGAATAGGTCCAACTTACTGCCGGCAATGTGAACCAAGCTCCAGCCCTCAGCAGAGGGCCTCCAATCCCATACTCCCGGAGCACCTCCCACAGAATGACACGAGGGACATGGTCGAATGCCTTCTCCAAGTCCACAAAGCACACGTGGACTGGTTGGGCAAACTCCCATGAACCCTCAAGCACCCTGTGGAGGGTATAGAGCTGGTCCAGTGTTCCACGGCCAGGACGAAAACCGCATTGTTCCTCCTGGATCCGAGGTTCGACTATCGGCCGAATTCTCGTTCATGTTTGTTTCTTATAAATACTCCCTTTTCAGTTATGAGTCCCTCATATAAACAGCTAATGTAAAGAAACGTGTTAGATGAATGTACATAGGTGCTCAGGGAAGTGTTTGTGTAATGATATGTCCGTGTTTCACAGACTACTGGAGTTAATTATATGACGATTAAGCTAATTATGCTAATCTCGTGTCATGCTTATTGCACTGTTATATATAGAGAAATGCTCGGAGAAACCATATGGCTGGCGTAGTTCAGTTAGTTTGCTGACTGTTAGATATGTATGTATGCTGGAAATGCTGTAATGCTGTAAATTGCCAGTAATGTTACTGGCAAAAGAGAATGGAGAGTTTACTGCAGTTTATATTGTCAACGATTGTGTCTGTTTATGTTGAGAATTCAGTAAATACATAACGTGACATGAGGCAAGACTGTGTCCATGTATGTTTCTTATAAATACTCTTTGCGAGACTATATTAAACTATAGCTTTTTATGTAGAATTACAATTATGAATGGTTCAATACACTTGAACCATTCATAAATTCCAAATTCTTCTGAAGCTAACATTTAGTTGAAGTTTGCTTACTGTGCTTGCACTCCGTCAACTGCAGCTTACAGCTTTATTTTGGTTTTTGAAGCTTGGGGACTTTTTGGTGTGATGGTGGCGCTGTGTTGGTTCAGACAGTTTCATTTTGAGCATAGTGGATATCAATGTGGAAACACATCAATCCCCAAAGGTTCATTATATTTGTTGAAGCTTAGGAACCTGGTGGCCTGGTGGTGGCACTGTGGTGGACCAGTCAGGCTCATATTCAAAAAGCTGAATGCCAGTGTCCCTCAAGTTTTGTCCAGAGTAGGCCAGCAGAGACTCATAAATCACACAGGACGGAAGGAGCCCTAGTCCCTTCCCCCGTCTTCAATCGTCAAGGACAAATAATATATATATATTTTAAATTCTCCTCCCATGTTTAAAACTTTTGATAAATGGTGCATGTTAATAGACATGCCATTAAGCAAAGTGACAGATACTGGTAAGGGCTTGTCACTCAAAAATATGAACTTGACTGGCCAGATGGTGGCACTAACGCACCACAGAATCTATGCACTGACTTATAGCATTCTGTGTTTTGATATTTTTGATCAGTGGTTCTCAGCCCAGTCCCCAAATATCACCAAGCGTTCCCACATGTGTCAAATGTAAAATCCCCTTATATTTCCATGACCTTTTTTTTCCCTGACCAAAATTTTAAAAGCACTTCAGAGGTCTTATTAAAGTTCATCATTCTGTTTTATTCAGAGAGGGAAGTGTACATATTTGGTGAATAACTAGTTATTGATTTTTTTTCAATGAAGGTGGACAAGATTCCATGATATTCCATGACTTAATCAAAGAATTTATTAAATCCCCTGACTTTCCCTGTCTGGACTCTGGAATAGACTTCTCAAAATTCCATGCCTTTCCAGAAATTCTGTGACCAGTGGGAACCCTGAGTCCTTCAAGTTTTTGTTACAGCTGTACTCTTGCACACCTGATCCAATTAAGGGCCACACACTTCATGCATGTCCGGTTCAGGTAGATCTGTTTCAACCAATCAGCACTAAGCCTTTAATTGGAACAGGTGTGCAAGAGTAGAACTGGAACAAAAACTTGCAGGACAGGTGGTACTTGAGGACTGGTTTACAACCACTGTCTTAGGTTAATTGGTTGAAACTGTCCAATGAAGTGGCAAGAGGGTGTGATTTGTTACAAAAAAAGTAATTACTCAAGAATAGTTTGTCTGACATAACACTTAGCGTATATAGGAGCTAAACCCTAAACAGTAACTGTCATCTGCTATTGGCTTATCTCTGATGCCAGATAATGTCACTCTCTATAGCAAGGGTGGGCAATCATGTGCCATGCAGGTTTTCATTCCAGTACAGCAGGTGACTTCACTGAGGAACACACCTTCAGTCAGAGAGGATGAACTAATCAGTAAAATCATCTGCTGCAATGACTGGCTGCGATGAAAACTGCATAGTCTTGGGCCTTCATGGCACGATTGCCCATCCCTGCTATATAGAGTGCAACTGGTGCTGAAATCACTTGGTACCATACAACAGCCAATAGAATATTACAATTGTAACATCAAACCTATCCACTTGATGGCAGCAAACACAGAGTAGTGGTATAGGGTTGTGGTTTTCAAAGCGGGATCCAAGGCCCCTCAGGGGTCCTAATTGGTTAATTCACTAGAGCCTGTTAGAAAATATGAGTGATGATTTTAACATTGTTTTATTGTCACCACTTTGAATCTATTTGTCAGTGTTCAAGTGTTGTCACTAGATAATTTCATATTTCATGCAAACCAAATAATCCTTTTATATAAGGGTCCCTACAGCAAACTCACTTCAAATGGGGGGTCCGCAGCTTAATGAAAGTCAACTTAGGGGTCCTGAACATGAAAAAGTTTGAAATCCCCTGGTCTAAGGTTTAGCTGCTCTTTTCACCAAGCCTAGTTATAAATCCATTTATAGATTAATCCACGGGAGGCACTGCTAACGCAACAAGACGAACAATGGCCACAGGCCCACTGAATAAAATACTTTGTACACAAGGTATATAAAGATCAGGAAAAGTCCGCATACACACTGTGAAATCAATATGAGAAATTGTTTAAAATGCCAGAATCCCAATACATCAGGATAAACTATTCCAAAATATACTGCTCATCTGATGCCTTTTACACACAAGCGTTGTTCTCCCAGCAAGTGGGGGGCAGGTTCTCCCTATTTCCCTGTGAAAAGGCTTCCTCTACTGGGCAACTGCAGCTGCAGAGGCCACTGTGAGGACTGTGTCATATCCTGCTCATTTCCCGCGTAGCCGCAGCACTCTGACAGAGTTACTAGTATGTTGTTTGTTAAACTGAGCACACAATGCATTCAAGGTAGAAACTTTACTTCTCTCCAAATCCTGCATGCAGTTTACATTGCTTTGCCATTTATTTTTGCAGTGTGTTGTTTGGTGCTGGCTGCTCTAGCTTTCTGAAAGCGCAGAGTTACAGAAAGGTTGTCAAGTCAACACTTGACCAATCAACATCTACAGCCTCACTAGCTCCTCATAATACAACCTTTCCAACTATATCGGTTGAATTGTACCTAATACTAATACATTAAAATTAGCCCGGATCGGCCCTGAAACCGATACTTATGATCGGCTTGGGACATCTCTAGTAATGTCGGCTTCAAACACCATTGTAGCTGTGCTAAAAGTATCTCCCAGTGACATTAACTGAATTAACTTTTGGCTTGACAACAAAATGACACCAGATACGCAATGTAAGTCGCAAATCGATATTGCTAAAGAATCATCTACACAGACTTACTAAAGAAAATGTGGGCAAATATATTGGAAATTGATCATGTTCCTGCACAGGCCCTGATCAGATCTAACCTGAGCATACATAACTTATTACATTTCTGGCTTATATCATCTCTGTGGGCTGTACGGTAACATACCAAGTTCAATGATATGAAAAAACAGTTAATTTCACAAGGTGTTTAAGATTTTGAAGATAACTTTGTGGTGTGGTGGTCATCACTGTACCTTTATAGAGATGACAAAGTGTCCCCCATTTTTCAGGAAGTTGTGAGCGTTCAAAGCAACAATCCTTGTCTGGTCAGGCTGGGCAACATCAGCAAAGATCACATCCACCATGCCTAGAAAGACACAGTCCATTACTGTCGGTACAAACACCATGATGTAGCACTACCTGCATGCTGACATAAATTTAGCTAAGGAGACCACTAGTTGGTGAGTATTGGGGCATGTCTACTATTGAGGCCATGACCCTTCCCAAAAACACTACATCACAAACTGAAACTAGTATATCTTCCTCTAGTACACTGCATTTGGCCCCACTGCCAGGCAGAGCCAAATGATGGCTGTATCAGTCCACCTATACGCCTGTCGATCCATTCAACATTTTGCTCAAAATAGTCTTTTAAACTAACAACCAGTATTTTGCCCACAATTTAAAATGATCATGCTAAACAGCAAGGGGGGTGCGTTTATCAAAAAAAGAAGGAAAACACTTTGTAGTCTCTGTTCCACCTTTTAAAAAGCACTAAAAGGCTAAAAAAAACAATGTGTAATACTTGAATTTTTAGAAGAATACTCCAACGTTTTGGGCAAAATACCCCTTTTCCAACTTACCCAGAGTGAGACAAGATGTTTGATACCATTTTCAACTCTGTACGTACACTGGTTCAGTTCCTATGGGTAGCATTTCATATTAGCTTAGCCTAAAGACTTGAAGTCTGAACGAGTCATTAGCCAAGCTCTATCAAAGTGAAAAAATTGACCTTACAGCAACTCTAAAGCTGTCTTATTTAAACAATGTTTCATATGTATTTGAAATACATGTCTTGGAATTAAAAAAAAACAAACAAACAAACCAAAAAAAAAGTTGTTTTAGGAGAAGTTCAGTGGTTTTAGTTCCTGCCATCTAACTTCTCCTAAAATTACTCCTGACGTGTATTTCAAATACACGATATACTGTGTAAATAAGACTCTTCGGAGTTGCTGTAAGTGTTATTTCATGTTATTTTATGATCTCAGATGTTTGTTACCACAGCTTCATTTTCAGAGTCCAATAACACCTGAGCTAATACTGGCATCATGACAACAATATTTGCGGTGTGATCTAGCTCCTACCTACCAACCAACATGCGATATTTGTGTGGGTGACGGGCATCTTCAATGATGGGAATAATGTTGGTTCGTTTTTTTGCCACGTTGAGAAGGTCACGACCTGATCGGTGGGAAAACTCCACAGCATAGACCAGCCCTTCCTGTAAACATAGGAAAGACACAGGTCAACATTCCTAAGTTAATGTCTATAATGTAATGACATTTGTTTCATTCAACTGCATATAGAAGAAAATGCATGCAAAAGAGGTCAAAGGGGTGAGAAAAAATCAAACCCACAGTACTCAATGTTTCCCATACATTCATTTATTTGTGGCGGCCCACCACAAATTGTGCCCCTACCCCCATATTTATGATCCTGCCAACTAAAGTTCCAATGGCTCAATTGTACTGAGATTAAACTTCTTAGGTGTGGTTATCAACTGTTTTAATACAAATTGGAATTACAACTTTGTTCTGAAGTTTTAGTGCTGAAAACAACAGATAGTAGGGGTGTAATGATCTTGAACCAAAAACTGATTCCGCAGTCCTCAGTTCAAACCGTACAAGTGTAGTGAACCATACTTTTTTCCTTCAGCATAGTTCTTTCGTGTTTTTTTCCACAAAAATGACACTGCTTTAAGCCTAATTGCTGGCTTTTCCACAAGCTGTATAGAAAAGGCACTGTCTGGCAACAAAGCACAACAAAGCATTTTAAAAAGAAAGAACTTGAATTCTGAGTCAGTTCAATGTTTTCAAGCCATCCGTCATACAACCCGAACTGAAAAGTGTGAGCCATTAAGCCATTAAGTTTATAGTGTATTTGGAAACAAATACACTATAAACTCTTGTTGTCAATGTTCATTTCCATGGAGAAATCAAGAATTTGTCTAATTTCATAAGGGGGCCTAATAATTTTGGCCTCAACTGTAATTAGTGTTTTCTGGTACAAGCTTTTTAACTATGCTTTTAAAAGTACCAAAAAGTACCACAATTAAATAAAATTCAAAAAATGCAAAGATGATGCTTCTCGTTCAATTTAAATCACAAGCATAGCACAGCATGTCAATTGTAGGCTGAGCTTTAACAAATGTATCAGTCTACAAAGCTAAACCAGTTTGTTCTTCATCAGTTATTCTGTTCTCATAAACCCTGGGCCTGAATATGTTTATCTGCTGGTAAAATGTATAACTATCAACTGGTTGTCATACTGACCGGTCCAACAATGTCAGAAACGTGGGACACCGTCGTCCCCGAGGCAGCTCCCAGGTACATGACCTTTGCCCCAGGCTTGATATGGATCTGGTCTACGCCTCCTAAGATGGCCGCTGCCAACTTAGAACGGAAGGGATTCCAGGCCCGGTATTCAGTCTTAATCTCTCCTTCCTGACAAAAAAGACAAAGCAAACAGTGCACTTATTTCTGCCACAAGACTCATGGAGTATTCATTTTTGATAGCACAAAAAGGGAAAGCAAATAAACCCTAGTCTTTGTGAAGTAATGACTAAATGTTTGGTGTTTTTACTTGATAGGAGACTAAAAATTATAACTCGGTTCAAACACTCAATGATAACAATCTAATATTATTGATTGTGTGTGTGTGTGCGTGTGTGTTGGGGGGGTTCCATGGTGGCTCATCTGGTAAAGCACATACCACATACTGTTAGTGCAGCAGTCTGCGTTCAAGTCTGACTTGGTACCTTTGCTACATGTCACCCCACCCCCTTCCCTGTCTTTCCTGTTTATCCCTACTATCACTGTCCAATAAAGCAGAAATGCCATAAAAATAATATAAAGAAGAAGTCTGGGGAAGGGACTATGGATTGGGCTCTAGTTGTCATATGTGATTTCTGAGCCAGGGTTTAACGTTAGCCAACATGTGCCGGCTTTTGGCTGGTATCACACGTAGTTGTCCGGCAGATTAAAATATCAACAGCCAAAATGTCTGGCGTGAAATATGCCAAAACTAGGAAAGATCATCAGCACTAATAGTGCCACGTTCAAGTCATATGGGAAAGATTGCTATGCCATTGCTATGACTTGTAAGTGTTTATGTCAGTTGGTAAATAAAGCGAGTGAACAGGGAAGTAAAGTAAGCTAAAAGAGGGGAGGAGAAATGCACACCTGAACTGGCAATGTGCTTTACATCAGAAGGAGGGGGGTGGGAAGGGAGCACACTTATACCTCTTCCGCAAAGACATTTCTCCAATATGTCTATGAAGATGCTCATTCATCCAGGTCATGGTACTTTTAAGTGCTTGGTAAAGGCAACTGGACTTGTCAGAGGTTCTAGAACCTCTAACATTTCTCCAAGAAATTTTCTCAGGATGCTGAAGAAGGCATTAGGCTATGTGTCGAAACATCGATGTTACTGAAAAAATAATTATGTCTGCAGTAGCCCTGACCAGGACCATCATACTACCTATCATGATCATGATACATAGTGTGATGGTTCTGGTCAGGGCTGTGTCTGCATCAGAGATATGAATGTGCAGCCTCAACAGCTTTTTTTTTTTTTTTCATTTCTGCTTTATGAGACAGTCACAGTGCTGTGGCCTACCACAGCACCACCAACAGGCCAGAAAGTCCCCAAGCTTCAGGTAGCAATATTTGGGACAACACACATGCAAAATTAATTAATTAATAAAATATCGCTGCAAACAGCCATGAAAGGGGGCCAAACACTCATGCGGAACGCAGGATACACCACATCCATCCTGCAGGCAAGTTGTTGTGGCAACTTCAGGAGACCTATACTGCATTTTTCTGCCTATGTGCTGCTCTGCATCAAAAGTGGAATGATTTCTCTGCACAATTATGCACAAAGTTATGGCAAGTCATATGTGTACATATTTGACATATGTGGAAACAGCGACCCAATGATTAAAAAAATACTCACAAGCACAGATACTAACAGATTTTACTTGGATTATACTCATGCTCGTAAAAAAATGTATTATCCGTACTGGATACTCATTTCATCCAAGTATTCGGCTCATCTCTATATCCCAGCATTTAAAAGCGAGGCTGACGTTAATACAAAAGTCATTTTAACTTCAAAATCCAATCATTTTTTAAGACCTATCAAAATTGTACTGAAGACTTTTTAAGACATTTTAAGGCCTAAAATTCAGATTATTGGATTTTAGACTTTTTAAGGACCCGCAAAAACCCTGCAATCAAACTTTCATGCCCAAATTGGCTCACACACCACAGGCAATCATTGGCCAATCAACAGCTCAATGAGAGCCAACTGTCAGCTTGGTATGTCAGGGGCTTTATAATAATCTCACCTCCACACTGATCCTCTTCTCTCCATAAACAGACTCTCCCACAACCAGATTCTTGGTCACCAGGGCATCTTCCTTCCCTCTGCAGATGAACACTCCTGACAAACACACAGAACAACAGGGGTTGGTGCATTATGGGTTCAAAGTATGCGTTACTACTACACTGGAGATAACATCAAGCAGCAGATTTGTGACCAGTATCTCCAGGTTTCAGAAAGCCAAGACCTTATTAATGCCAAGACCTTATTAAAGGAATACTACAAAATACACTTTTTCCGACTTACCCAGACTCAGACAAGATGTTCAATACCATTCTTATTGTGTAGAGTGCGTACCATGTATTATTACTGCATCGGCATGGTTCGATTCTGACCCATGCCCTTTGCTGCATGTCATCCCACCCTCTCGCCCCCATCTTTCCTGTCCATCTGTACTGTTGCTGTCGTATAAAATCAGAAATGCTTTAATAATCCTTAAAACAAAAAGAAAATTAAAAAAAAAGAAAATGGTATCTAACATTGTGTCTCAGTCTGGGTAGGCTGGCAAAAGGGTATTTTGCCCAAGACGTGGAATTAGATTTAATACCAGAAACAACGCTGTCCACCAAACCAGCCTATTTCTGATTAAACTAGTTGATAAGTAGTGAATATTTGGATGAACAAAATAAGAAAGAGGATACCAGGAAATCAATTGTTAAGTCCATATGTATTTACTCACACAGGATTCAAGTTGTCCTACTAACCCTGTTCTGGATATATCCAAGAGTGGGCATGCAGTGCAAAAATATCTGGTGAAAAATGTTGAAACCTCTTCTGCATCAAAATGCCTCCACAGCTACGCTGTCAGTGTCAGTGGTTTCTATGTAGCCTGCAGTGGGTGTCGCTATAGGTTACCTGCGTCCCTCCAAAAATGTAACCGTACACAAGATGATGTAAGACCACAAGAACAGTGATTGGTCCGCTTGGCTGCGACATAATTCTTTCACCATTTTTGTGCTTGATTTGCATGAGAGCTGAGGAAGTTCACAAATAAGTTCAGTTTTATGACACATTAGTGCCTGGAAGTACATGGGCATTAAAAAGTTCTTAAGGGGAGGGGACCATGAGACAAAACTGCAATGCTGGGAGTCTTACTGGATAATTTACTTAAAATCATGTCTCCATATGGACTAAATAAGGAACTGGATAATAAAGCCATTTCTGTGATGCTGTTCCATTTGATAGCTCCCCCTAGTAGCAGGTTGGCACTTTCCATGGCAGCCTCCACCATCAGTCTATGAATGTGTGTGTGAATAGGTGAATGTGAGGCATACATTGTGAAGTGCTTTGAGGGGTCAGTGGACTAGAAAAGCACAATATAAATGCAGTCTATTCACCATGTACCATTAAAATGGTCCCACCATGACTACTCTTCTGTGGATTCCCCCATTATAAAGTGACTGGGAAAAATTGAATGAAGAGCATATTATGAGGTAGCAGGGCAGCCTAACAGTATAGACACCTGCTTCCAAAGAAGAAGAGGACCTCTGAGCTGATGTACATTAACCTGGCTTACAAACCCTGGACTAGACTAGAAGATGGGGCAGTACTTTATCATTTTAAATTAAAGTCTTTCTGCTGTATGCTAAGCTAACACAAAATGCTACCAGTTGGAACCGAACCAGTGTATGTAGAGGTGAAAATGGTGTCCAACATCGTGTCTCAGTCTGGGTAAATCAGGAAAAGGGTATTTTGGCCAAAACATTGAGAGTACTCCTTTAAGCCAACGTTGTAAGCACACCAGTGGTGAGAGCAGATTGAGGTTCTTGATGGTACTGCCCACGTCCCCTCTCCCTTTTTTTTTTTTTTTTTTTT
>OMKZ01026529.1:5401-50522 GCA_900302535.1 Neoniphon sammara
CCCAGTAGGCAGGTGATGCATTACTGGCTGCAGCAGCTGCAGCAGAAGCGATGGGAGTTCAGCAACACGCGAGGCTCTGGCCAGAGAGACAGCTGGAGTTCTCCTACGCTCCTCTACCCTCACACTGGCCTGGTAGCCAAAGACAATGGTAGGCAGGTACACACACACACACACACACACACACACACACACACACACATACAGTATATACCCGAAGATTCCCTGTTCTATTTCAACACAGTGCTGAAGGTAAACACCTGTATCAGAATAAGGATTAATATTTAAACAAGAGCTGCAAACAAAAGTGAATATTACTTTGTTGCCAAGTTCCTACAGAAGGATTTTGCATTACTGTGTGGGTGGGACTATGCCAAGCTATGAGTGAATGACAAATGAAAAAAGAGGAAAAGATTGTACATCACATATGCTGCATACAGGGTGTGTTTTATTTCACTGAGATCACTAAGTAACAAAATCCTTGTGTGTGTGAGGTTTGTTGTTTTGCTTGTATGCATGTTTTTTTTTTTTTTTTTCTGTAGCCTCTGCCATTTCAGTCTCAGCAGCCCTTGGCCTTTGGTCAGAGGAGCTGTGAAATGTGTGGAGGAGAAGCCTGTGAAGCTGGTCAGCCTTTTAAAGATGACTAACATCTCCTCAGTTGGAATTTTCCCTCTGTCTGTGCTGCATTTTCATGCAGCTGTTTGTATATGGTTGGTGAAAGATTAATATAGCTCAGCATTGCTTGACAAGGTGGTCGAGGATCAAGTATTATCCAGTATACCAGGCTTATATACTGCATATCCAAAGCTTGCTGTTGTAGTTTTGAATTTCACAGGTCATTCTGTCAAATTAAGATGTGTCATTTTGTCAACAGCTAATTTAGCATGTGAATCCGGGTTAGTGCAGTCCGACTTGTTTTTAGAGAAGGTAATAGGTATTATCAGTCTGTGTTGGACTTGTCTGAACATGTTAATTCATAAAAGTTGTTGGCCTTCAGACTGGCCCTCACGTCCTTTGAGGTTTTTACCTCGCACCATCACTCAGGACTACATTTGGTTTCAATTTATTCCATTACCACATTTAACAGAGCTGGTGTTTTTTTTCTTTTTTTTTTTCCTTTTGTTGTGAAACATGGAAAATTTCCAAGATTTTTATGAGAGTCTTGGACCTGTTAAAATACCTACCATAGATACGCTAGGTTAAAAGCATATGACTAGATACTTCATCATGTTGTGGTTACATAGCGGAAGGACTTTGACCAATTTTGCCGTTGAATTACAGTGTAGAGAAAACTATGTGTCAGCGGCCCTTGGCTCCACCTTGAGTGTGACAGCATTATTTTGGACACAGCAAGGGCAGCCCAGCCCTGACATAAGATGTTCCCACACTTTTCTAGCTCATTTCAGATAGATAGAGAAAATAGAGAAGAGATATATTTAGTGCGCTGGCCTCAGAAAAACTACATATTGTCTGATGGTTAGAGAGTGGCGCAGGGAGACACTCCCCAGTAATTAGCATTCTGGGTTACACCAGAAATCACTTAAGCAGACCTACTTCTCTGGAACTCATTCAGGACCATTGCAGTCCAGTTTTCCTGATTAAACATTAGTCATATTTTTGGCTTTTGAGCAGACAGTGGCAATACTGGTAATGCTACTGTCAAAATGTTATTCTTCTGTATCTATTAACCTTTGAACAGCGTCTCTCTGTTGGATTTCAGATGCTTTTCTTTTTGAAAAGCCGAATGAGAGCATGGAAAAGGTCCGCAGCGACTTTGCCATGGAGACGGAAACAGATGGTGGAGGAATGGTGGGGCTGCAGGCTGCCAGAGGGCCCACAGGCTCATCCACCAACCCCCTCAA
This sequence comes from Neoniphon sammara, assembly GCA_900302535.1. NCBI lineage: Eukaryota > Metazoa > Chordata > Actinopteri > Holocentriformes > Holocentridae > Neoniphon > Neoniphon sammara. The sequence continues at coordinate 7,261 of OMKZ01026529.1, forward strand.
CTTCTCCCTCAAAAACTGGGGTACAGAGCTCAGGTAAGGCCAAGAGCCGAGACAAAGCTGCTGCAGCCCGACAGCACCACCTTCCAGGAGAGGATATTGGAACCCAGCTCATACATCCTCGTTGTTTTTATTGCCTGTTAAACAGGCTTAGCGAGTGTCTCATGCAATGCAGCTATATTGAAGAAAGAAAGTACCTTTTCAGTGCTTCTTGAGGTTGACTGCAGTAGAGGAAAGTGTTAGTGTGTTACTCTAACATGCAGACCCACCACCAGTTATTTTTCTGCAACATACAGCCCATCTGTTCAAATGCTTTAGTGCACTAAAATACCAAAAACATGAAATTAAATTTAATACTTTGTATCCACTTAGAAATGGAAAGCAAAAATGAGGTAGAGATCTTATGGCCATTTGAGCTGAGATGCTACCTACTGCTAACACCAACACATTTTTGAGTTCTCTCTGCCCTTTATGATATTTTTGTCAATGTGACTTGGTTACTCATATTGTGAAAAGAAAAAAATGGTGTTTCTAGGGTTAAAAAATGTACTCTCCTCCCATCTGGGTGCTGGAGGGAGAGTAAAAATAAAACTAATGTGAAAAAACTGCTATATTCGTAACGGTCTCGCGTGCTCAAGTGTGAAAACAGAGCTCTCTCTGACTCGACACTTGCAGGGACAGTTAAAGGGAAATGATTTGACACCGTACTGAGCGTACTGAACTCTTGTCATTCTCCGACGATGGTCTAGTTTAGTTGTGCTTCAGTACTTTCCATAAAATCCAATCATTTTATTTTTCTTGATTTTAGAGAGTCTGCAGGTCCTTAAAAAGTCAAATTTATAAATATTAGGCACTAAAAGTAATTATATAGTCTCAAATAGGAATTTATGAAATTGTAAAACTCAAGTCCCAAGTTCTGTGGAAAAAGTCCTGGTTAGATTTATTACAGCAGTACCTTGCTATCTAACTGAAAGTTTGTGCAATCATCAATTAATAAATGATAATATTCCTACCTAAATCTGACCTCTGACCTCTGTTATATTTACCTGCAATACTGATTTCACTAGGAAAAAGATGATTTGTCCACAGATCCTCATTCTTAAATTTCATTAAAATTTGACACCCTTTTTAGATGGTTAATTTCTAAGCTGTGCGCTCCCTTTAGGTGTGACTCAGACAAATAGAGGTCCTTATTTGCATGTTGTGTGCAGTTACATGGTTCAGGGCCTACTGAGAAGAGGAGACCTCAAACCAAGGGACTTTGTGCTTATGTTGCTTTTGATTCTGAGAACAACTCAGCTACTGAGCCACAAAGTAGCAGGTTATAAGGCTTCGCTATGGTTTGTCCTAGTTCCCTCATGGATTTGAGCCAGTTTATAGAATAGCAACAGGCTAACACCCACAGCAGTGCTGATTCATTTCAGTCCCGAACTTCCTGACCCTCCTGTCTTGTCTGTGTTCTGTCAGGAACTCCATGTCTCATCTGCGGCCGGGGCGAGGAGGGGAGAACAGGCGCAGTGTGTTTTATACCAGCAACAGTGCAGAGGAGTGGGAGCTGGTGGATGCTCCGCCTAAAGACATCCCTGAACACAAACCTCATTCAGACACACACAGAAGTATGTCCACTCCCTGCTGCCTGGCTTTAACACGCTCACATTCGCTCCAGTTAGCAGCATGAATTCCATTGTTACGTTTTTTTTCTTATGTGCTGCCACTGATTATTTGCTGAATATTCTAAAAATGACCAAACAGTCTTATTTGCTGAAACTGTTTTGCCTCCATCCAGCCCGTTCAGTCACTTTTATTCATTTTGTTCATATTTGCTTACTGCTTACGCATACAATTACAAACCAAAGGTGTGGATCACAGGCAAATGAAACTGAAAACAACATTCTGTTCTCTCTTAGATTCCATTGGATCAGCTTTTACCTTTGACTTTGTGCGTAGTTCATCACGGTCCAAGAGGCCGTTCCTTCGAGACATGATGAGCTCTGGGAAATCTGGGCGCAGTGCTGAGAACCGCAGCACCGAGAGCTCCCCAGTGGAGTGTAACGGCAGCAAACCTGTTGAAATGCAGCTTCGCCTCCAGAGCCAGCAGGAGGAGCTGAGCCGCCTGCAGCAGGAACAGGCCAAACTCCGAGAGGAGCTTGCCAGTCAGAAGGTACAATGCTCTCTCTCTCTCTTTCTCTGTCTCCCTGTCACACACAGCCTTTGCAGTAATAGCATCAGAATACCTCAGGAAGAGTGCTAAGCTTAAAATGCATTGTGACGTAGTAGCTACATCACCAAGCCTGATTATCGTGTCTTTTTTAAAAATTTTATATGCTATTCAGTTTTGAGCAGTAATATTAGCAAATGAAACGTTTTTGTTCTTTAGCATCACACAGTTCCCACCTGCTTTGCTTCATATACTCTCACCCATTGCAAACCGTGTTTGTTTGTTTGTTTTTTCCCCACTTTTTTACATGTGCGTTCCAGTGATTATAGCAAAAATATATATTTTTGCTACAGCTTTTCTTGTCATGCAAGGGTTTTTTGCAGGATCTGTTAAAATTGTAAACCAAATAAATATTTCCTGGAAACTCATGATATCACCTAAAAGTGCTTTGTGTACCATTAAAAAAAAAAGGTCTTTTTTGACATTTTCATCGTTATGTAATAGTTATTAGTGGAGAGACAGGAAAATTTGGCAGAGAGATGTGGCATAATGCCAGACAAAGGTCCTGGACTGTATTCAAACGCAGGATGTTGCACTTACATAGTATGCACTTAGGCACTTCAGCCAACAGGAGTGCAGCATTTTAAACCTTAATAATGTCAAATGAAATGTGAAGCCTTTATATATTTGCTGTAAACAAATGAGACCATGTTTGAGACATTTGGTCTCAAGGCATTATAGTGCTGCTTCTCAGAACTAAGCCCACATTTTCCATCAGGCTCATTGCTTCTTTTCACAGAGGATGCTGTCATTTGTCACCTCTCTGTTGACAAAGGTCTGGTGTTGCTCTGCACGTGTTTGTTTTGCTAAACAAGTTTGAACTTATTTTTCCATCAGCGTTTCACTTATTCCTCCATCTACCATTGTGAGAAACCCTGAAAGCTTTCTCTGTTTGCACAAGACCTCTCTTCCTGTTTTGTGCCATAAAACATTCTCAGCAGTTGAGGCTACTGGTCCTCTTACTGATTGTTTTTACTGTGGTAATCATATTAATATCTAAAAATGAATGTGGTAGCAATTTATTGATGTACAGTGCTACCTGTTGCACCTTTAATTATAAATACCTGGACTGCCTAAATAATCTGTGAGGTGTCATCTATCACCTGATAATCTGTGGATTAGAATATTTCTGTTTTAGGGAAATACCAAGCTGTCTGCTCTGCTCTTATTGTCCTTTCAATTCAGTATAAATGAACACAAGCCTGAGCTGGACTTTTCTGTCTGAGTGGTTTGGTGTAACTTTAAAACTCACTAATATCCAGGAAGACAGCTAATGATTAGTCATGCTTGAAGTCATGCTTAAGAAGGAAACAGCAGCCCTTTCAACAACCGTCACAACCGTCAGTTCTGTACCTCCTATCACTCTCTTGTTTGTTCTTGTTTTGTTCTTTGGAAGAAAAGTGGACAGACAGGGCACAATGACACTTCAGCTTGCTATCAGATAAAGGTACCCAGATAAATATGAGGTATATGAATCCTCTGTTTGTGAAGTTGTGGTTTTATTGCATGATCCAACCTTGCCAAGGCTTCACTGAGTAGCTAACGAAGCGTGTCCTTTCCGCATAGCACTACTGTTGGATTTTTTGTGTCACACTTAGCTAAACTGGATCTATACATGCATTCCAGTGATATTGATATTGATTGGTCTCAAAGGTAATGTTGGACCTTTTGAATGCATGCAACAATACATTCAAGTAAGTGTGTGAGTGTGTGTGCAGGCGGGTGTGCCTGTATGTGTAAGTGTTTGCACATGCTGCACACATTTTAACGTAAATATGCAAGTCAAATTGCTTGATCCGCATTTGCACATTGACTCAAAACATCTTTAGTGATCTAATTAGACATGACAAACTTTGTACAATTAAATTTCATGCTCAGAAATTAGATAGAGTTAGATAAAGGCTACTCTGGGTGTACTGGTTGCTATGTTAATTATGTGGCGGCTTAGGTCAGCATGACTATGCCCATTGTCAAACAAGATGAACTGTTATAAACAACTAGAGCTGTTTGTTAGTTGGAAAAGATTGCATAAACGATTTAGCAATACAGTTTCCTATTAAAACTTTATTATGTATTGAGATTTCATTCCTCATGCAATAAGATTTGGCTTCAGATCTGTCAAAAAGTTTAATTGTAAGTGTGCTATAGGGCTGCAAAATTGTGGCTGAGATTTCAATCCGCATTACTTGGCTGAAGATTGCCATCCAAACTGTTAATCACTGTTATTTATCATGATCATTTGAGGAACAAAATCATTTTACTGCATTTTTTGCTTTTTATAGAGTCAAATTGGTTGTTTTGAAGTACAGCATGCATTGTAAGTGAAATAAATGAAAATAAAAATGCGATATGCCATTAGTCTGTGATTATTAATTGTGGACAATAAAATATATGGCTATTCATAGTTAATTATGCAGCCCTAGTTCCTAGTTGTGTTGGTGGAGTTATTAACTTCAGCCTCTGAGTCTTGCACTCTTGTATTCGCCTAACTTCAGTCTTCTTATACTCTTATACCAAGGGCGTTGTCTGACCAATCTCCTTTCACACAATGTAATGAAAATGAGAACTGAGCTCATGGAGTGTGGCTCTGATTTAAAAAAACAAACAAACAAAAAAAAAACACCTGACGGGCAATTCATTTTCCCAAAGAATTAATTCATTTAGGTCGTTTTCTGTTCACAAACTTTTCTACATTTGTTTGTTCACCTTCCTCCCGGTGAATACAATGCATATTGTTTCTGGTGATTGTTCTCTTCACATCCTCCATTCACGTCTGTGCCAACGTTCAGTTCAGCTGTGAGATCATTCTTTTGAACTGCAGCCATTTTTAGTGATTGAACAAACTGTGTGATTGCCCAAATTACTTTAGATAGCTTTTAAAGTTATACAATAAGGTAAAAAATAAATGAACAGTTGCATCAACAAAACAGTGTTTTCTTCGAATCAGTGACTTCACTAGAAAGCAGGAATCTGCGCCTGCTAGGTGTCACATTGACAAAAAATGTTCTGTATTCAATCAGGAGCTGGTGAGACTACTGCAGCAGACTCTGAGGACCTCTCAGTGTGATAGACACCCAGTGCGCCGCCCAGAACCTCCTTCAGATTCCTCCCCAGCCACAGACCAGGGTCAAGTCCCAGTGGTAACCCAGGAGGAGATCCCCCAGCTGGAGGTCCTGCTTCAGGAAAAGGATGGACAAATCCAAGCCCTCTGTGGCCACATGGAGCGTCTCGCTTTGGAGAAGGAGAGCCTGCAACAGGAACTGAAGGGCCTGAAAATCAAAGTGGGGGAAATCAATGATCAGCTGGGGATGCTGATGGAGACCATCCAGGCTAAGGATGAGGTCATCATCAAACTGTCCCAGCAGAGCGCTGACAGTGGTCATCCGAACGACTCCAATTCACCATCTCCCCACAAAGAACAGCATGAGCTGGACATCCTCAAGGTATGACAGAAACGCTTATACTAGATTTATAGTTGATGTGGATAATAAAACAGCAGATTGTGAGAACTGGAAGCAGTCATTCAGAGGGAGGAAGTGAGTATGAACATCGGACCGTTAAGTGCAGCTAGTTTTATAGTGTGCAAAAATCAGGTATCCCTTTTTGGCATGTTTGTTTGCACTGTGTATAAATTGCCTTACTTTATTGCACACTGTATGTCTCTCCAATTTCAGGACAGTCTTCAAGGCTACAAATCCCAGAACAAGTTCCTGAACAAAGAGATCCTGGAGCTGACAGTATTACGCAGAAATGCAGAGAGCAGAGAAAAAGCTTTAGAAGCAAAGGTAACATCTTGTGTGTGTTGGTTAATGGAACAATACTCTGGTAATAAAAACAGGAAGTCGTTGTGGCTTTAAGGGGAAGGGCAGTTTGACATGTGCTGATGCCCTCTGCTGCTCAAGTCATCTAAAAATGCCAAGTCAGAAAATTAAACAACAAACCAAAACTGCATTCTTGTCACTGAAGATAGTCCCTCAATGCGTACTTTGTTCTCATGTTTTTGCTCCAGTATACGGCCCTGGAGGCTAAGTTGTGTCAGGTGGAGAGTAAGTATCTGGTGCTGCTTCAAGAAGTGAAGACCCCAGTGTGTTCCTCTTCAGAGCAAAACCCAGCCCGCGAAGTCATTTCCAGATTATTGGAGGATGCCCTGCAGGCAGAGACCACTGACCAGCAAGAACACACCATCTTCAAACCACATACTGTCAGGTATGGACAAGCCATTATGCATTACATTTTAACATTCAAAGGTATGTTAAATTTCCCAGAGGAATAGGAGTTAGAGTAAGAAATAAAGGCAGAAAATGAAAGCAGATTGTTGGGTAAAACATTTTTTCTGACATTTGAGTTTAAATTGTAATGCAAATTTGAAAAAGCAGCTTTGTGCAGTTTTCATCAACATTATTTAGGTGTTTGTAGGATAAATTCTGATTTAGATGTTGCTCATTGTATAAAGGAAAAGGACACCCTAAACACTTGAACACTAAAAACAACACAGTGTGGTGGTTGATTTTTCTTGTTTCCATGTATAACAGGCTAGATGTAGACTGTCACATTGAGACATTTCAAGAACAGCCACAGAGTTTAATAGCAGATGATTGATCTAAAACATTAACAGTATACTGTATATCAGGTTTTGGTTTCAGTTTCTCAGCATCAGAGAGCACAGGCCTCTCTTTAAACTCACCAGTTTGCACCAGCACTCAACAGTCACACAGGGTACAATCAATTATAGAAGAGGAAGAGATAGCATTGCGGCCAAAAGACGTGCTAATGTTTTGAATAAGAGGTCGGACTCTTGGTTGTTCCTGACTGAAAAAACTCTTGCTCTCCTATTGGTATTGTTCTTGTAAAACCTAGAGCTGACATTCACCAAGTAAGAAATAAGTAACTGATGTACAAGACAAGGCAGGTTGACAGAAAGTAGCATACACCCAAAAGGCAAATAACAGGACATTATCACATTATCACCTGTAGGACTTTCAAATAAGCTTTCTCTTGATAGTGATGTTATTCAGTCTGTATAGGGAAAAGGTAGCAGACCTAGAATGCATTACTTAATACAATAAGATATGTCATGCAGTATGACTATTGCCAATGATAAACCTGTTAATATCATGACTCAGACTTTGACCATCTTCATGCCTTTATTTAATGTCAGTGAATACGATGTGTACGGCTTCAAGACGGTTCCTGAGGAGGAGGAAGAGGAGGAGAAGCTGGTTGCAAAGGTGAGAGCCTTGGAACTGAAGTCCTTGTCCATGACTGATCAGGAGGTGTCTGTCGGGGTGAAGTGGGAGAACTACCTGGCCAGCACCATGAACAGGGACCTGGTGCGCTCCCCAGAGCTCAAGGCCCTGATGCGCAGTGGTGTGCCCCACGTACACCGGTCCAAGGTGTGGCACTGGTGCGTCACCTTCCATGTCAGGAAGTTCCGGGACCAGTTGGAACCCGACTATTACGAGACCCTACTGACTGTGGCCCGAGATAAGCCCAACCCGGCATCCAAGCAGATTGAGCTGGACTTGCTGCGTACTTTGCCCAACAACAAGCACTATGCCTCCCCGAGTGCAGATGGCATCCAGAAACTCAGGAACGTACTAATGGCTTTCTCCTGGAGGAACCCAGATATCGGATACTGCCAAGGACTGAACAGGTACTGGACCAGAGATCGCTTCTGGTGATTCTTGGTATCCCACTGCTTTGTACTGAATGATTTTCTTTAAAACATGTCTGTTTATGTTCCAGTGTAACTACGAAATTTATTCCTTGTCATTTTCTTAGACTGGCAGCCATTGCCTTGCTCTATCTGGACCAAGAAGATGCCTTCTGGTGCCTCATAGCCATTGTGGAGGTCTTTATGCCGAGGGATTATTACACCAAGACTCTGCTTGGCTCACAGGTAAACAAGCTCAAAGGTTATTTTCTTGCATGGGGATATACTGGGACAAGTTGCTGCCTCATAGCCAAAGTTTACAAGTCTCTCCAGTGTCAGTGATGTCATATCCATGTGACAGAGCCTGCTGCTCATGACTCATCAGAGCAAGAATGCAAGGCATCATTCAGCACAGTTTGCTTTGGTTAGTTTATGCTGAATTTGAGGTCATGTTTTCCACGCTGTAAAAATAAAGTTCTTAATTAGCTGCATCCTGGTTGTCTTGGATCTATTCCATACAATAACAGCAATGTTTACTTTTGAAACCCCACCACATCTGTGCAGGTTGACCAGCGTGTGTTCAAGGACCTGATGAGTGAGAAGCTGCCCCGGCTCCATGCCCACTTTGAGCAGTACAAAGTAGACTTTTCCCTCATCACTTTCAACTGGTTCCTGGTGGTGTTTGTGGACAGTGTAGTTAGTGACATCCTCTTCAAGATCTGGGATGCTTTCCTGTATGAGGGACCGAAGGTAAGAGAAGCCATAACCATCAAAGCTGCCCAAAGGCTGTATCGGGACAGTGAGTGTTGTATGCTCTCGAAAGTATTGTTCCGTTCAAGCATTGCTCTATAAAGGTTAGAGAATACTGGCATCAATCTTCTGAAGTGGCTTTGCATTGCAGAGTGATTAAGTTTTATAGCTCATTGTCCCACAGACAAGTCATGCAGTGGATTTCATGGCTTTGATAATGTTTCCCCACAGATCATATTTCGCTTTGCTCTGGCTCTCTTCAAGTACAAAGAGGAGGAGTTTTTGAAATTGCAGGATTCCACTGCAATCTTCAAGTATCTTCGATACTTCACGCGCACAATCCTGGATTCAAGGTGGGGTACTGCAGTCAACTTTGCATGCTTTTTAGTTTTAAATGCACTATTATAAGCATAATGCTATGTGTTTGGCCGTAGCTGACATTAATGTTTGTTATGTCTGCTTGTCTTGTATGCATTTTGCTTCTGTGGTCATCGTAACAAGCATTAAATTTTATCCAGAGGAAGAGGTCAGGATTATATGCTTTTTCTCCCAAGCGTAATGAATGTATAACAATTTGTCCTGGCAACAACAGTGAAGGGGCATGTTGCCAACTCATGTAGTAACGTATAGTAAATACACTGTGGCAAACAGGGTCAAGGAATTCAGTACAAGGGTTCAGCATAACAAAACATGAGCACAAGAACATTCCAGGATTGTATCTCTGTTTGATTCCTCTCCAGGAAGCTGATGAACATCGCCTTTGTGGACATGAACCCTTTCCCCCTGAGACAGATCCAGAACCGCCGTTCCTTCCACCTCGAGAAAGTCCGCCTCGAGCTGACTGAGCTGGAAGCCATCAGACAGACCTTCCTCAGGGAGAGAGAGACAAGTCAGGATGGACGGACCTTCGTCAGTGACGATGAGGAAGATAACTGACCTTGAACTCGTCACATCTGCAGGTTTTGTGGTTGGTGTAAAAACAAAGAGATCAACTCCATTGATTGGTGATGTTTTGCAATTGCTTTGAGCATTTATTCCCACCCACTATTGGATTTGGTCTCCGCATCAGAGCTGGAACAATCAACTTGTTACTTTTTTTTTTTTATCAGTATGGCTTTGAAGGACACAAAACATTTTAAGCCAGATGGGCTTTCTATCAGTATTCCTGCCAACTTTTGTAATTGCCTTAGTTGCTTTATGCTTATGTTTGTATGAAAGAGTGCAAATATCTAGCATGTCCTGTGGCTCTTCAACCCTCAATGCCAAGCTGAACCTTAGCATTCCCAATCAGTATTTTTGAAAACATGGCTGTGATTTTATAGTAGTAGGCGTTTTTATGCCTGTTGAAGGAATGATTGTATTTTTTACTCTTGTCCTTGTTATGGTTAGAAATTTTTCTTTTGCTTCCACTGCATTACAGCTCCTTTTACCACATAAATGTCTTATAACTGTTTACTTAAAATACTTTGGAGGTTTCCCCCTCCACAGTTCCACTTAAGATCCTGTCTTTTGTATTTGATCCCTCTGTTTGTTGATGCACTTGAATCACTTTCGCTGTAATGTAAGTCCTTTGAATTTGTTGACCAGTAACAGACCAGTCACACATTTTTGGGATCATTCCAGACTTGTACTTGTTGCTCAAAAAAACAAGCAAAGATTTGCTTTGGAGAGTAGGATCAACGGCTCAATTTTCCCATGTAATATCATATACATGAGTATTTCTTTATGACATGGCTGCTGGCTCATTTCTTGGAAAGACTGTGTTTGTGCTTCTTTTTCTCAGGATTCAGGTGACCTTGTTCCCTGATGATATCGGTCTTGTATTTTATTCTGAAATCCATGTATTAAGATGGATATTTAATCTGTCCTTAAATTATATTCCTGCCACAGCTGTAACACAAGGCTCTATTTTATTCAAATTACATTACCTTTGCCAGATATTACGGTGTTGTTCAGTTTTTAAAGGATTTCAGGATCAGTTTCCCCTGACTAAATCATACTTTTTGGTGTTATTTTGCATTTTGTACTCATCAACTACACACTATTGCTGGAATTTTATAAATGAGCCCCATTTGAAATTTCAGATGTAGCTGCACTTACTCTCCTCCAGGTGGCAGTATAACTTTTCTCAACTCATCAAGATGTTTACACTTGTTTACAGGTACCTTCCACACAGTATATTGTATGTACTGGTTTCAAAGTTAATTATACTGTGAGTTTCAGACCAAATGGCAGATAATTTAATGTTAAAACTTGACCAGTCCACATTATTTCTCTCTCAAAGTGAAATGAAAACATGATTTGTAATCTATGAGGGAATTCCTAGGCATATGTGTCACTATCTTTCTGTCTTGAGTAGTTACACACAGGCAGACTACCAGCCTCCATTCACACCTGTTATCAATTCTTACAATCTTAAAGCTGACAATGTAAAAGTTTGCATATCTAACATCACCACTGGTTTAGAAGAAACACAAAACAGGTGACAACAGTCTTAAAATTTATTGTTTGAATGGGAATGGGAGGTCGTCCCACGTCTTCCTGTGTGTTCACATATTGTTTACACCATGTTGTAACTGCAGTTTGCTTGATTTCTCATGTCTGTTTAAAAATGAGCTGTTTTTAGAAATTTTAACTTCACTGGCAATCTTTTGCCCTGCTACAGTAATGATAACCACTGCATTTTACTTTCCTTTTAATTGTTGGACCACTTGCTATTGCGTTGGTTGTTATATCAAGTGAGAAAAACTGCAGAAATGTAATTGTTGGAAAGATGACATAAAGACATGAAATTAAAAAAGAAAGTCCTCTTAAAGTTGAATTTTAAGTTTGATTTTCCCTTGAGAGCAGGTCTCTCTTGAGATCAAAACTTTTTAAGTTTGATGTGATGTAACAATTTGTCACGTTCACATTTTTCTCTACATTCAGTCATTTTGTTTAAGGGTTCGTAGTCTTCAATTTTTTTTATTTCATTATGTAACTTCTGTTTGAGTTATTTTGCATGCTAAAAATTTCTGTTATGTTTCATATTTCATATTACCATATTACATTAGTAACATTTTATTTTTCACATTGAATAAGCTAGTTTCAAAGTATTCACTTTTTTCTCTTTCACAGCATTATATTGCACAAGTTTAGTGCCACAGCAACTTTCCAGAATATTACAGGGCACTTAGTTGTTTTTTCTTTATTTTTTTTTTGTATCAAAATCTATTTGATATCTTGTTTATGATCAGTATCATTGGTATTATTGGATGTTCCAAAATTCCACAGTTATATGGTGTTGAATTCAGTATATTTTGATGTGTGAATTTTTTTTTTTTTTTTTTGGTTTTTAGCAGTTAAAAGACAAATTCAATAAACAAGGCTGACTGAGTGCATTGCGTTTTATTTGGTCTTGTTTAGAAACAGAAAAAAAACATTTAGTGTCCTTCAGCACCACTCAGCTCCTCAATGTGTAGACATACCACCATGCTATGTCTGCACATATGTGCACTGCCATAAAAGTCAGTCATCTGTATTGATAGGCTGTCACAATGCAGTTTCATAATGGAGCCATCAGGGGGCGGGACTTACATTCCTTTTGCAGAAACAAAAGCATGGTGGTGCTGCCAAGACTGAGGAGCAAATCGAGACTGTGAAGTGGCAGCATTGTGACGGAGCCGCAAACGAGAGCAGACCAGACGAGCTGAAGACGTGTGAATAGTATGCAAGTTCATTATCAGCTCTGCCTCTGACAGAAGGTAAGAAATGAGTTCAAGATGTAGTTATTTTTAATAGCATGTGTAAATTGTAAAATGAAACTTGACAGACAGGACTTCTCTGAGTTACCTCAAGTTGTGCAGTTTTTAAAAGTTATCTGCCTTTTCAAATTTTGTTTGTAAATTATAAAAAAATAGTTACTTTTCATTTAATAAATGATTTTCTTCTCTCTTATTCACTGTAACAGAAATGGTTATTTGAGATTTACAAAATCGGACAAAATTTTCATATTTTTCAAATTTAATTTGCCAAACAGATAACCTGTCCTAATTACTCAAATGCTCTTTTTTATTTTTAATCCTGTTACATTCACAAGAACTAAACTCTGCTTTACCAACCAGCTTGGCATAACAGTTCTCACTTGTACTTACTTATTGTAGTTCAGTGTAATGAGTGTCATTAGTGATTTGGCTTAATGTTGTCTAATCAGCATTTAGACCTGAAAGGCAGACAAGCTGCCCTATTTATTTTCTGTTAGTGGGCAAAAGAGCCCAGCACTGGCCCACTTTGGTTTTGCTCATCAGGTTGTTGGTGCAGAGGCTTGTTGGAGGTGAGTTCAGCTCTGAGATGGAATGCTACACAGCAAGCTGGAACATGTGAGCGTTCATCACTCTTTAGACAAAAATCAGCAAGAGTAACTCTGAGCTGTCTTGTGCTTTCACAGGGCTGGACTTGTGAAGGAAAGGAGCGAGACATTTGCATAGAAGGACGGAGGACAGACTCGCTTTAGTCTTGCATGTAAAGGGGATAAACTACATCAATGAAGACACAGGGCATGGCGGTATTCAAGCAACAGAAAGTGGAGGATTTCTATGACATTGGAGAAGAACTGGGAAGGTGAGTGTTCTTGGAAACGTAATGAGACATGGAGGTGATTTCATTCCAATGTATTGTTAAACTCTAACCATCTCTTTCATTTTGTGAGTGAGTTTATGATTCAGTGCTACCCTCATGCCTTTTCATATAATACTCCTCAGCTGGCCTGTTAAAGCTTGAGTTTGGGAGTGCCACTCTGTAAAGTAGGTTCAAGTTTACAGTGAGAGATAAAGTTCAAAAGGTAAAGGTACACCCAGTAAACAAGTACTGTTTTGTCACTATTTGTATATTGTAGGAAAGAGAACAAAATTAGGTTTACTCATCTGCCTGTCTGTACAGGAGCATTTATCCACACCATAGCTGATTCAAGGTGTTGAATCCACATTTTTGAAGTTAAATGTTGAGGTTAATGAAGTGTATATAGGGCAAGCCCCTACACAGCAGACAGCAAGGAAACAGTGTACCAAGGGGATATAATTAAAGGAAGTTGACAGTGCAATATGAAATGAGGAAGCTACAGATCCTTTTCACAAGGCAGGACTGCATGGGCATGTGCACCACTTGTTAACAGATTGGTTTGGGTGTGAAAGGAAAAGAGGCTGACTTCTAACTTTTCACTCCTCATCAACACACCTATTATGTCACAGTCTAGCTGTGGTTCATGCTGTTTGCTGTCCACACAGGGCTACTTTAAAAACACACCCTAACAAGGTCAAACCAAGACCATCCCTAGAGCTTGCTGTCAAACTGGGGGCCCCAGCTGTGTGTGCAGGAAGTTTTATGTGCCTCACATCTGCACCTCAGCGTTGTTTTATAGATTTAAATGTCAGATATGATCGTTTTGCACTAACCAGGTATGCAATCTGTGAATAAAGAGAATAAGCATTATTTGGAAAGCCCAGCAGATAAGCTCATGTTGTAGAAACATGGTGTTACAATATCACAGTGTCGGGCTGAAACCGAAAGCGTGTTGCTTGGAAAGACAACTGAGCCTAGCGGGGGCTTGTGGTTTGATCAACATGTGTTTAGTCCTACTATCACAAGCAAGAGAAAAGTTAGTCAGTGTGGTTAAAAACCACAGACATCTGTGACTGAGAACGAGAAAGGCTCTCTGTGTGTCATGGAAGTGCCTGTGAATTTCAGCAGCACCTCGGTAGCTCTCATGAGGTCACTGCAGCCACGGAGGTTTTGCTTGCCCTTTTCTCTTTTGTCTTGCGATCGCAATTTTCCAGTGTCAGCCCACCCTGCCCACAGGTTGTCATGATGGAGCTTTTGCCAAGCGGGTGGGGGAAAGTTATTGAAGGGTTACGGTTAAATTAACTTGTGTGGAGTACTTGAGATGTACTGTACCGTATGGAATAGTTCAGCCATTTCATGAAAGGTGATTCATCATGCTTGGATCCCTCACAGCTGTACTTGAAGTTTCTTTCCAGAAAGTGTTTTTGGTAAACCTTTCAGCAACGCATCACTTGCATGCGATGACGCCGATGACATGGTGCTTGCATGCAGCTGGCATTGGCCTTCTCAGTGACAGGTTGGAGGTGGTGGTGAGCTGTTACGTAAGCGACCATCAAAGCAAGGCTGAGAAAAACACACAGGAACATACAGAACTGCGTGAGCCCTAGCTTTCAGCAACGTATCTGACCATCACTATCAGCACAGTTTCACACTCTTCCATATTTGGCCTTAATGGTAAATATGCCCAGGCCTTGTATAGAACCTACGTGCCTTCTCTCTTGTGAGATGCCTATGGCCGTGTGACGCTTGAAAACAACAACATGTTTATCATTTATCATCAAGCAGCTGCAAGAATTCACACAGATGGATAGGAAGTACCATTGTTTTCACATACATGAGCAAAAATAAAAAGCTTCCTCCAACTTCCTCTGAACTAAATTACAGTGGATGTCAATTATCCGAAGGTTGCACATTTTGGGAACTGAAAGTTTTTGATCTGAAGTGTTTTTATTAATTTATATATATATAGGTTATTAGTGTGTCAGTGCTAGATATCTTGTAGCAACTGAAGGTGGAAACATTTAAAAGGTCACATCAGACCACACTGAAATAAAAAGAGCACTGTTGCTGCCTGTCGGTATTGCAATTAACCTGAAATTTAGACATACACATGAAAAAGGAAATGAATTGGAGAAATGGCTTCATTTTGCAGAAGTTTCCTGTCTTTAAAGAGGATGCGGAGAGTCCGGTAATGCAGATTTAGCTCTGCGGCACTCGCACACAACACTAGAGGTGTTGAAGTGAGAAGAACCGCCAGTTGCGAGGCAACAGGTGCTGATTCTTGGAGTAAAGTGCTAGAATTTCACTAAAGGGATTTACTGGGTTTACGTGATGGATCAGTAGCGCAGATAGTAGGCATGCTACACAGGACAGACAGCATGCGGTCAGCTCTGCACTGTAAAAAATCTCCACCTTAACCAGTTATTTAGTCTCATATTGAGTTTTACAATCTTGTTTTTCTTAAAACAACTGAAGAAATCTGCCAGTGGGATGAGATAATCCCACTTGTTTCCACTGCTAATGTACTTGTTTTCAGAACATTCTTGAATCCAGTGTCATTTTAGTGGGCTCATCTGCCTTATTCTGCCGACACAGTGATATTGTAAACATATTTAAACTTGTTTCCAGAAAAAAAAAAAATCCTGAGACAAGTGAAACTGCATTGGAAACAAGTGGGATATTTACACTTGTTTGAAGAAAAACAAGATTTTAAGACTGAATATGAGATGCAATAATTTGTTACGATGGGTATTTTTTTGTAGCGTAAGCAGGCATTCCTACTGTTGTGTGGGTGAAAATGTGTTTATTCAGAGCGGCCTGATGGAGGGAACTCCATGTTGGCCTCCTGGACATTCCTGGAGTTCCCACCCTGACAGAGGTCATCCTGTTGAGCAGAGTGCTGAGGCGCTCACACACCCCTGCTGCTCCACGGATGTTCAATCAGATAACTTCAAAACCAGCAGCACTCTAATATGACATGGGTACTCAAAATTTTTCATACTTTGGATACCCAAGTTGACTTTGACTTTGACTTTTTAAACCGCCCATAGCCATTTGAAGTGATTTTGCCCAAGGGACCCTGGTATGAGAAGATATTTTGTTTTGGGTATTAAATTGTTAAGATGACATCCTTGAACACTGACTAATAGATTTAAAATGGTGAGACTGAAATTAAAATAGTTACTCATGCATTTTTTGTTTGAATTAAACTATGGTGAAATTAAACTATTTCTTATTTTACTGAAGCCCCTCAGGCACCCCACTTTGAAAACCACTATTGTAAGAGAGTGACAGACACATGGTGTATTTGGGCTCTGAAGCATTTGTGCCGCTAGATAATACAGCTGTCCATCCTTTAATCAGGTCAAAACATCATCACTCTGTGATGTTGAGAAGCATCTTACATGTCTTTGTTGCCTCTCGCCTTCCTGTACATTTTGTTAAGCATTTGCAGATGATGAGGGTGGGTTGGCTGAGGTCAATTATGAAGCCGGCTTGGTCACCGTGTCCCAAAGGTTGTTCGGCTGAGAAATGTGTTTAAATATTGGGCCGGCGCCACTTGTCCGAGCATTCCTCCAACCTTGGCCGTGGCTAATAACCTTCAGCTGTTGGAAGTGGAAACTCCACAGAGAGACGGTGCTTTCAGACCCACTGGCCGGCTTAGAACTAAGACAGCCGGCACGCCTGGCCCGTTGTGGAATACCCCTCCCAACATCGCTGTTCCCTCCGCTGTCACTCTATACTGCACAACAACACACCACTGCACTCGGTCAAGTCCTTACACTGACATTTGGGCTCCCATTTAGGTTACAACCATCAACATAAAGGTTATTCCGTTCAGTCTTGCTTAATCTAGGACATTTTTGCTCCCGGCATCCGGCAGTTCCTCCCCTTAGGTTATGTGATGCCTGTTTTTCAAAGATGAATTCATTCACTGACTCACCTCCCTCCTCTTCGGTTCACACATTACCACCGAGATCTTAAACAGGGTCAGCCGCTCAGGGACGTCTCTGGGGGAGAAATGTCCTGTGAATAGAACAGATAGAAAGAGCGTTTTAGATCCCATGGTACTCTGCTGGAGCCCTCCTTATTATGCTTTTGTTTTCCCTTCACTGTGTGTGTGTGTGTGTGTGTGTGTGTGTGTGTGTGTGTGTGTGTGAGATTATTTGAAGGCCATTGTTCAGATGTTCATTCTTCACTATTTTTTTCATTTCCTTCTCTCCCTCCTCCTCTCCCATTCTCTGTTGGGACATGCCCACTCAATATTTTAATGGGGATGTACATGACAGTATTTTTGTTACTCTAATATGAAGTAAATGATCATGATAATAAATGGGGCTTATTGGTTTCAATAAGTAGGTTAAAGCAATGGTTTTAAAAGGGGGGTTTGGGGGCCGTCAGGGGCCCTTGAGGGGCTTCCAGGGGCTCCTCAGGAAAAAGTGGAATAGTTGAATTTCTCTATAATTTAATTTACTAGAAATTGTAATGATGCCAAAACAAAGAGAGAGAGATTATTTTAACACTGTTTCCTTCTCAACACTTCTGATTCTGTTTGACAACTGACATCTAAACAATTTAACACTTAACACAAACCAAAATCTGTTTTCATTTCAGTGACCCTGTGGGGCCACATCACTTCAAAGGGGGGGCTGTGGCTTGATGACAGTCAGCTTGGGGGTCCAGAACATGAAAAAGTTTGAAAACGCCTGGGCTAAGATGATACATACCAGACCCTGGAAAATATATTGGATCATAAAAACTAAAAATAAATTGTTTCTGTACTAACAAATTTGATTCACTGCGTTTGCAGGTAATTGAATCATGGATAATTTCAGTGTTGTTATTAGATACAAGCATATTACGCACAGTGCAAAAGGCAGTAAATATTTGAGTGTGAGAGAAGTGCAGCTCAACAAATGCTGTTAAGGTGCTCATGAGCAAGGCATTTAACCAAAGATGTCCTCACTAGAGCTGCTCAGTGTTCCACATTAGACCAGCATAGTTAGCTGGTCAAATGTGATGATGTCTTGAGTAAGTGAGTGATGATTTTTATTTTTTTTATTTTTGATGAGTCAGTACAGGATTAGGTGTGTCTGAAAAAGAGCAAATGAGCTTAGCCAACCTAACCTGGGCAAATAAAGGTTTAAAAGGGGACAAATCACAGTGACTATATAGCAGGTTTAGCTGAAACCACACAGAGCTGATTATTACAGTACATATATCTGCAATGAAGCTCCAGACCATTTAGAAGTTTTCCCTGGGTGAATGCACTTTGAAAATAGAAATGTACACTGTATGTGTGTGTGTGTGTGTGCGTCTCCTCTGTTTGAGATGAGCATGGTAGCAGCCCAGCGGGGTTGCCATGTGCCTCTGGAATGTATCTGTCTGCTGCTCCCATCAGGGGATGGCTTTAATCCTCCGGCTCCTATCAGCACTCCTCATTTCCACCCTACTTCCCTTTCCACTCCTCCAGCTCAGCAGGCCCATTCCTTCCACCCAGCAGCACGGAAATGGCAGGTGGAGGATGAGCCTGCAGGAACGGCTATTCTTAGCCTTCTAGCAGTGATAGTATCGGGCACAGCCTGGACAGCTTATCACAGCCACCTTGAGGTCTCTCTGCATCTGGAGACTTGTGTCCAAAACTTGTGGATTCTCTTGCACTGCAGAAAATTTCCAACTCAGGTCATTTTGTCATATATTCAGTATTAAAATCTTGTTTTTCTTCAATTAAATGAAGAAATCTTCCAGCAGGATGAGATATTCCAACTTGTTTCCAGTGCTAAACAACTTGTTTGCAGAATTTTCTTGAATGAAATGTCATTTGCTTGATCCTCGTGGGCTGATCTGCCTTCCTCTGCCTTGTTTCAACATATTGATACATGTTCCCAGAAAAATTCCTGAAACAAGTGAAACGGCATTGGAAATAAGTGTTTTGAGAAAAATTAGATTTTTAACACTAAATATGAGATAATACAACTTGTTAAGATAGAGATCTTTTTGCAGTGTGGGTCCCCATAATTATCTGTTCCCTCTCTCTCCAATGTGCTCTTTCCCAATGTCAATACAATGGCGTCTATGTCACATTGCAAAATTCACAGACTTACTTCCATTAAATTCTAGCATCTGTTAGCTTCTGATGTTTTATCCCCCCATCCCACTCAGTGCTCTATCTGCATATTCGCCTGAGTGCCCCACTTTAGTCACATCAAAGATAATGTTCAGCCATGGCTTCCCCACTCGGAGGCTCTTTGCCAACTTTGCCACCACACCAGCCCTCTTGTCTCTCTGGGCCTGATACTGAGAGATCAGTGAGTGAGAGGCTTGTCTTGTCACAGTCGCAGCTTGTACAGAGTAGGCAGGCAGGCCCGAAGCAGGCAGGGTGTCAGCAGGAGGGGCAGGCTTAGTCAGGTCTGAGATCACCAGTGTTGCGCTGATAATACAAGCATGGAGGCTCACCATATATATTTAACTGGGTGACAAAGTGTGAGAAAATGTTTTCATGTTGCTCATCAATTACATTATATGTGTAATGACTTTGGAGTTGTATTACTGTAGGGGAAAATGTTCTCTTCCACCCGCAGTGAGTTTACTAATAAAGTCACCTTGGTTTGATTAACAAGTTGGGTTAACACAGCCTAGATTTGAACCTCCACAAACTAAATGCCTTAATTGTCTGTATGTCCAGAGACAATAATATGCATAACACTGAAAACTGAAACAATGATCTACTGAGAGGGGCCTGTAAGCCACACCTCTGTTGTGAAATACTCAGAGCTTTTGGGATTTTTCAGAGGATTGACTGCTTCATGGCTAGAAATTTTGGCAGGGAGGTCGCAGTGGTGGGAGGACAGCAGCTCTGTCTTCACTGTGTGGCAGCTCTCTGTCAAGCTAGGAGGCAGGAAATGATGGACTATCTCTCTTCATTTCACACACATTAGCTGTTCTATGTATAGATTTCCATTCAGATGGTTTTGACCATCTATTTTATGTTGCCGTACATGCAGTGGTCCAGATATAGCCGACCTGAACAGCCAGAGCAGCTCCAGTCATGATTAAGGTTTCCTATACTCCCATTTAAATAACTGATCATTCAATATCGCTAACATATTTTAAATGTTATTGCCTCATATCTTATTGGAACAAAACTTCTATTGTTTGTCTGTCCCATACCCCACTTCCCTAAACAGACCAGTCCCCCTTGCTGAGGTTATTTGCTGAGATTAGAGCTGATGTCAGTGTCCTTTGTGTTATTTGCATCCGCAGTGGGCAGTTTGCCATTGTCAGGCGCTGCGTGGAGAAGAGCACGGGCCACGAATACGCAGCAAAGTTCATCAAGAAGCGGCAAAGTCGGTCCAGCCGACGCGGTGTGAGAAGAGAGGAGATCGAGAGGGAGGTGGACATCCTGCAGCAGATCCAGCACCCCAACATCGTGGCGCTGCATGACGTGTACGAGAACCGCACAGATGTGGTGCTGATCCTAGAGCTGTGAGTCACTGCACAAACATCTACAGCACTCTACCCAAAAATGACTATATGATACAGCATAGTAGGATTTACTTTTTTTTTGCCATTTGATGTAATAGAATTTCCTCATGCTCGTCAAGTTACACCAGTGTTAATCCTAAAAACACCCAAACCAACTGGCTCACAATCAAATCCCAGCCACATGTTTGGGTTTTATTTTTTGGCGTTTCCTCTGTAGTCAAAGGATTAGACTACACTAAATGTGTGGCATTTTCTTACCATATAAAAACTATAAACCAGTGCCTATTTAGATTCACGTCTCTGATTGATGATCTGTGTGTGGGGGTAGGAACAACATAGACTGTGTGTCTTGTGTACAAGGCTTATGTGTTGAGCCTGTATTTGTTAAAAAGCCTCTGCCAGGATCATGCAGGCCAGAAAGAACTAAATGTCTCGTACTGAGTCAATAATGCTTTAGTTAGAAAGAGGCCCAAGAGGGCACCCTTCAGCTCCAGTGGGTGCCTGGGAACTTGGAGGGCCCAATTAGGACTAATTGAAAGCTCAATCCAATCAAAGCAGGGCTGAATCGATTGGTTTATCTTGCAGTGCACAGTTACGGGATCATGCACTGTGAAGTGTGCAACAGATAGAAAGCTTAGAGCACACGTCGTCCAAATCAATAGTGTTTTTCCTGTGTGAAAATGAAAGAGGGTCATGCTTAAGGGCTGTCAGCTGGTCAAAGGATGCTTTATGTTATTTGCAGGTTTTTATAATTTCTTGTATTGCTATGAGCTAGATGGAATACCGCTTATGGTTTATCATGGGGCAAACTAATTTAAAACAGGAATGTACTGTTTCCACAAGCAAAGGTATCTAAGGCATCCTTGACCAATGCATCCAAACACTGAGAGCACACTTAAGATTATA
Source organism: Neoniphon sammara (assembly GCA_900302535.1). Classification (NCBI taxonomy): domain Eukaryota; kingdom Metazoa; phylum Chordata; class Actinopteri; order Holocentriformes; family Holocentridae; genus Neoniphon; species Neoniphon sammara. The sequence continues at coordinate 28,866 of OMKZ01026529.1, forward strand.
TCTGAGAGTGGTCATGTTCCAGATTTATGGAAGCCATGGTATGAATCATAGAGTATGAAGGAGTGTCTGTGTGTCTTACAGAGTTTCTGGAGGAGAGCTGTTCGACTTCCTGGCTCAGAAGGAGTCTCTCAGTGAAGAAGAGGCCACTCAGTTTATCAAACAGATCCTAGATGGAGTCCAGTATCTGCACTCCAAAAGGATCATACACTTTGATCTCAAGGTATGATGCTTGAAATGAGAGCTTGTGACCTTTACATTGATTTATAGGTCTGTAGGTGTGCAAAAAGAGACTGAGAATGATGATGAAAGAGCACCATTTAGAAATTCGACATTACTCATTACTCACTCATTACAGTAAACTTGGGCATAATAGATGTGGAAAAACTTGTCCGCTAATTCCATCTAACTTACCTCAGATGCTCATTTTTCTTTAATCTTACACACCAACACACTAACAATTATGACTATAACCACTGCAATGTTTTTCTTTAATGCCTACCAAAAGATGACTTTACACAGGTAAGTGGTATTATTCTGTGTTGCTTACTGCTCAGTCTTAGCAATAGTAAAATCTGCTGACAAATATGGCCTCTTGTTTTATTCTTTTTGCAGCCTGAGAATATAATGCTGCTGGATAAGAATGTCCCGCTGCCACGTATCAAACTCATAGACTTCGGTCTGGCACATAAAATTGAAGCTGGGGCAGACTTCAAAAACATTTTTGGAACCCCTGAATTTGTCGGTAGGTATTTTCAAACAGATCTTTTTGCCAAGTTTATAGTAGTGAGACATCTGTGTGCACTGCAGGACATTTTGAGAAGAATATTGTTATTTGGGCCAGTGTTGTTTGTGATGCGGGAGTCTGTGGTGTCTATTTTCAGCTCCAGAGATAGTCAACTATGAGCCACTGGGATTGGAGGCAGACATGTGGTAAGAGCCCTTAATTACCTCTGGCTCTGCTGCCTTCCACACAACAGGCTGCAATGCATTTCTTTGGATTAACCTTGTGCTATCCTTCACAGGAGCATTGGAGTCATCACATATATACTGTAAGTGCAAATTATTCATTATCTGAATCTGAATCTTAACATGCCGTAAGAGATCATCAGTGAAGACCTTTGTGTGTGTCTGTTTGCTTTCAGTTTGAGTGGCGCTTCACCTTTCCTTGGTGACACGAAGCAGGAGACACTGGGAAACATATCAGCGATGAACTACGACTTTGACGAAGAGTTCTTCAGCACTACGAGCGAGCTGGCTAAGAGTTTCATCAGGCAGCTCCTGGAAAAAGACACAAGGTAAGAAAATGAGTCTCTCACCACCAGTGAAAAGGCTGAAGGCCAAAGGTGAAGTCTGACAATTACAATAAAATTCCCAGTAATAAAGGTTTTTCTGCAATACATTCTAAGATATTTAAATGCCCAGTCCTTGTCCATTTGGGAATTAAAGGGCACCCAACCCACTAAAATTGAAAACATGGAGTTGATTTTTTCTCTTACATTCACTGAGAGAGCTCTTGATACAAAGACCTAAGAACTGACAGTGAATTATAGCATCAGGATAAAAAGGGGGGAAAGACATTGCATATACCTAAATATAAGTACTTTACCTAAAGCATTGTCTAGAAGTTGTCATTGTATTTTCATGTAATTATTTCCTGTCTTGTATTTCCTGCTTGACATGTGTTTCCAGTTAATTGCACCTCTAGGAAACAGAATATGTTGTGAAATTTATGGTGTTCTCAATATATTCCTGAGAGGCTCAAACCCTAAAGCATAATACAATTTGCTTACCATGTTCTGTTTCATATGTAGTTGTTTTTTTAATTTTCCTCAGCTGCTTTTTTTCCTCTAGCTATCTATCAATCTGTCTCCTTCAATGTTCATTTTGGTCTGTTTATTTATACTTTTTAGAAAACGACTAACCATACAAGATGCTCTCAACCATCCATGGATAAAGGTATGCACCTGGTTTATGCAACATAAAAGCATGTTCTGTATTGTCAGCTACTACCTCAATATTTGTCAGCACTCCGCCCAAACATGTTAAACAACATTTAGCCGTGCTCTGTCTCATGTGACAAAATTACCAGTAGGTAGCAGGTTTATTTGCTATAGGAGCAGCAATTCCCTCCTTAGATGCTCACAGAAGTTTGAGGAGGTTTGCGGAGTGTATTTGAAGAGCTACAGGCTCAAAATCCCAGAGGTCACACCCAACTGCATATACTCCAGCCTGTTCAAAACATACCACAGTTATATTGTAGTTTTCATTGCACCACACCTCCTCCTCTGAGACTATTCCCTCATCCCTCACCTATCAATGCACTCACTCTGAAAAAGGACTTCTGCTTTGAGTTAGTTCACAGAAATCAAAGACATCAACCTGAAGCAGGATCTCACTAATGTTTTTTTAATGGCATGATTGTGACATTTTAACAACCTGTAACACTGAAGACATTTGTTCCACTACTGGCTGCTGTCATGCATGTGAATGATGTTTTGCTGTGGAGTCCTCATCCCATGAAGACAAGGACCATAACACACTCTGCAGGAATGTCTTTGGGCTGGCTCTCTCACCTGCCATGGCTTTCGCTGTAGGTTCACACACTAATCCTACAGTGCCGTGTCTGCTGGGACATTCACCACTACATGTGTTTCAAAGATACCCCAATGAGACAGGCTCTCACTCAGTGTGTTCCTCCACCCCTTTGTCTGAAGTCCCACGACCACATGGAGGACAGCTCTGCCCCTGAGGCCAAGAAGAAAGTGGAGCCATGGCAGCTGAAGACAAAGCGTCTGAAGGAGTACACCATCCAGTCCCACTCCAGCGTCCCACCAAACAATACATACGCTAACTTTGAGCGTTTCGCCCATGTGGTGGAGGACATCAGCCTGATGGAGACAGGCCTATCTCAGGTGGCAGGAGCCCACCACACCCTTCAGGGTGACATAGAGGCCCTGCTTTCCATCTACAATGAGAAGGAGGCCTGGTACAAGGAGGAGAGCGAGAGTGCGAGGAAACAGCTTTCCCAGCTACGCTATGAGTTCCGTAAAGTGGAGGCCACCAGGAGGCTGCTGCAGGAGGATATGAAAGCAGTAGATGCCAGTCTGGAGAATATCAGTGGGAAATACCACCAAAGGCAGAGTCAGCTAAATACTCTCAGACAGGAGCTGGACTCTGAGCTGCAGTGGCTGCACGAAGTAATGAGCTCCCTGCATCCTGAAGGGGCCAATGGCAGCATCCATGGCAGCGGTCTGCATAAGGAAGTGAACCAGGCCCTGAAGGAGCTGCTCCACCGGTCCTGTGGGGGGGAACTGCGCCCTGAGGCCAAACAACAAATCACAGAATCTGGCTGAAGTTATGTCACAGATTCTGAGACGACAAATTTCTAAGTTCTTAGAGACAACAAAGTTCTTTTATTGCTTAATCTTAACTCTGTTCCTTTGAAGAGAGATTCTATGAATGCACCAGACTGAATTTATACCACAACACAAATTCTGGAATATTTAATTCTTCAGTTTCTTTATTGTCAATAAGATTTAGTTTTCCTGGAGTGAGCTTTATAGCTGTTTCAGTAGCATGGTAATATTTGTTAGTAGAAGAAGTACCAAGCTTGAAATGAAGACAGACACAGTGAACATATTTGCAGATGACACTGCTCTTTTTTGGCCCAGCAGGTTTTATAATAATTATGATTTAGCAAGGAATGATGCACATAAATATTGATGACGAATGTTCTGTTTTATTGTGTTTTGACCAGAAAAAAACAGGGTCAAGCAGATATTCCTTTCACTGGAATGTAGCAGATGTTCACACTTTTTTGATTAATTTATTTTTTTCATTCCATTTTCAGATGTTATATGTTCATATCGTTTACAATAATTATTCATTTTTAAAGATACATGTTTAGTCACTAGTGAATTTTTAGTTTTTTTAGTTTGTCCTTTTATGGATGTGAATGTGCACTTTTACACAAGCTTGAATTTATTTGTAATTTGGGCACTTTGTTTTTCTTTCTTTCTTTGAGATGATTAATTAACAAACCAGCAAATCACGTTATAATACATTTTGAATGTAATTTTCATTACTTTTATTTGGAAATGTTTCATTTCTATAATAAGACTTCATGTGATTTTACTACCATAAAATGCACATATGTACAAATATAAAACATTATAGCTTGTCTTTTTCAGCACTTTGATGGCTATACCCACCTCACATCTTTCAACTTTGTTTTTGATGTGCACACAGACATTTTTAGCTATTTTGTCCTTTTCTAAGCACTGAAATAAACACGCATTGTTTATCCCATCCCAAACCCTCGTCGTTTCCCTGGAATTTCTTAGATTTCATACTTTTAAACTTCATAGTGTGCTGTCACAATCAGACCAATATCCTGGCAGAACTCATATGAATTTGAAGACTGACATTTGACATTGATGTGTATGGTAGCTCTACTGTCATTTGTTTCATCCCCCGTTCTTTCTCCTCAGCCCTTGAATCCCAGACAGGCCATGGTGAAGAGGCTGTCAGTGGTCAACTTGGAGAACTTCAGGAGACAGTACGCCAGACGCAGGTGGAAGGTAAAGCAGAAATACTGGGATTAATAAGATTGTTTACATACAACAAGGAGTGGGGCTATCTCTTGATTTATTCGGTGATTCTCAACCTTTTTATTTCATCTTTTCAATAGTTGTCCATCAGAATCGTGGCTCTCTGTAACCACTTAACACGCATGATGAGGAAGGGCCACAGGCTGCCTACCCTCGACGGGGTGAGAACACACACGTCTATCTAATCTAATCTAATCTAATCTTGTATATCTGATCCCAAAAAGTCTGCAAGTGCTGGCTCATTTTGGACAACGTCATGAGCCAGCATTGGCATAAACATAGGTCAATCAGATATACTGCAGCTGTGATATATTGCAACTAGATCATTTATATTTGTATAAGACTTTAAAAAGTCACCAGCAGTGTTTACCCACTGCAACATTGCCATGAATATCTGCTTTCTGTTCCACTGAATGTCCACTGAACAATCTCAACAAATGTAAATGTACTGTAAATGACAAGTTAACTTATATATAGATCATTTAGTCATTAAGCATGTGACTATAATAGCAGATTCCAAGCACTTTACTTAAGTAAGTGTTTTATTATTTCAGAGGGACTGCGAAAGTGACCAAGAAGAAGAGGAAGAGATCTTGAAGAGAAGACCCAGGACAAGAAAGCGAAGCAGCACTTCCTGAACTTTGCTCAAGTTTGTTGTTAGAGGAGTTGGCTGTTCAAAAACAGTGACATTGCACTTACAGGCACGTTTTACAGCTTTTGCATGTGATAAAAAAAAAAAAAAAAAGACCGTTTATTTGAGTATGCTGTAAGTGGTCAAGGCACCTTGTTTGTCTTGGCAACCCAGGGCACCAACAGATCATTTGTTGTATGTTACATAGCATTCTGGAAAAATATTTCCTGATAATGTAAATTTCCATTCATAATATAGAATATTTCCTGTATAAGAAGTTATGCAGGAACTATGAAGTTGACAGGGATTGAGAAGTAAATAATATTAGAGTGTACAAAAATGAATGTTGTCAGCTACCCTTTTTCAACTGTGAGTTTAAAAGTCCCTCCACTACTATTCAACATGAGAGTCCTGACAGGATCCTTTAGCTGTGCAGGTCGTGTGGACCATGCATGGTGGCGTTTACAAGAGGTGTATTTCTCTAAGTTGTGTCAGACAAAGTGATTGTTGCAAATGAACAGTACTGCAGGAAAACAAGTTGCTCGCAGATTAATAAATGTTACACATTGTTCTGCTTAACTCAGCAATGCCTGTGTAAACATGACTCTTCATTTGCCAAATCAAATACAACCTGAAGCTTGTACGCTATGTGGGTTATCTGTTTATGTAACTGTTCATGTTCAATGGGACCAATAAATTTGGTTCATCTTTTGAGTAAAAAGTCTATATTTTAAAGCAAATGCGACCCTTGAGATTGTTTTTTGATTTTTTAAAATTAATTGCTAAATCTTGATATATTTTGGTGTATTTATGGTGTAAATATAAATGTCATCCAATGTCTTAATTTCAATTTTACTTGTGTCTTAGCTCATCAAATGGAACATTGACTGTTTGAAGCAAGAATGTTATATTTCCGTTCACCTGTATGTATTGTAAATTGAAATTTTGTTAAATAAATTAATGAATAAATATGTTAAAACCTAACAGAATTGGCTTTCTTCTTTAGTAATAGCATAAAACTGGTCAAAAATCAGTGAAGTACAATGAAAAAAAATGTAAGATAGGATATCCCACCATTCTTATTCATAAGTTTTGGCCAATAAACATTTACATTTGTTTTTGGGCATTTAGCTAATGATCTTCTGATTATAGGATGCCTTATTTGACCATGAACCCTACCTGCCCTAGAGCCCACTGATCTGCAGCTGGCCCTGTCCACTGACATTCACTGTAATAACATATATGGATAAATAAGAGACTTTTGCCACCTCACTGTCTCATGTCCTATCACTGTCTATGGTGAAAGTTGTCTTATGGGCTGTACCCATAAGACAACTATGAATGTGCTCCATTTATGGACACTTTAGCTGCATGTGGGCTCCAAACTCCCTCTAGACAACATAATAAATAAATGATTCAGCTCCTGCCCCTGTCAAAATAAAAGGACAGTTTAAAAGAGACAAATTACCCATGCCCATTTTCAATAAATGCAGAATGAATTCTGTCAACATTAACCAGCAGTAATTAAGTTAGCACACTGTCTATGTCAGCTATTCATAGTTGAGGCTGATTTTTCATACTGTGATTGTTCAATTATGCAGTTTCACAACAGTAATGTTGTTTGGGCTCATTTAGACTGAAAGAGATTGAAGGAGAAATTTGACCTGAACTAAATACACTGCTGGCAGAGAGAAAATATAGGCCACTTCCACAAAGATGGTGTTAGAGGGGGTTATAATCAACAAGTGGGTCAGTCTGGAATCTGAAAGCTTGTTTGGGCCAAAACATCCTGTGACAGAATTTGTTTTTGAATGATGCTTTTTAATGTCCAGCATAAGCACACAAGCCTATTTTATATTGCATAATAAATTTTGTGGGGCTGTCAAATCTTTATAAGAAACAATGTGAAAATAAACAAACAAATAAATAAATTTCAGCCTCAGTGGGATTAGTCACCATTGATTAATGGATTTGGCTGCTCTATACCAATACCAACATCTAAAAACACATTCTGTGATTTAACGTTCACATAGTTTTCTGACTGAACAAAGGCAGCCAGCAGGATACATGTTGTGCAACACACCACAGTACCATACTATGTTGGGCAATGTCTACTGAGCTTGCTGCTGTTCTGTTCTCTTTTCATTTATAACGCATAGCTGACATTTGCAAATGCACAAGTATAGCATAACTTTCCATTGTTATTTCAATAAACATTACTATTGTAATAGAGTGATGTCAAGTGATTACATTATTGGCGGCCGCAGTATGTATATTAATTTCATGTTATTTTCAATAAATACCTTTATTTGTGCATTTGAGATTAAACTGTTTCTTAACTTGCGCCACTATTATACATGAAAATGAAACTTCAGCCATAATTTTCAGTTGCAGTAGTTATATTACAAAATAAAGCTTTATAGCTGTCTGGTGAAATGGACAAAATGACACTGTTGCCTTTACATTTAAAGTTTACATTTAAAGCAACATAACCCTCCTTCTTCTTAATAAGGGCTGCTTATAACACTTTTCGATATTAACAGTTCCCATCAATGTTCGTCATGGCATCCTGTTACTGGCAGATGATGAGATAAGAAAACACGCATACATTTGTCTCACTCATTTGTACTCAGCCTAAATGAGTGTATCTCCATCTCCAGCCTGGTGACGGTAAATATTTCAGCCATGTATCACTGAAACATGATCTGAGTCCTCTGTGGCTTTGTCATCAATAGAGTGTGAAATGGCACGCCTTACAGTCACCCGTTACAGTTAGTAGGTCTGATGCGTCTCATGTAACAGAGTCAAGCTGGTATGCTGAGATCAGCTCTGTGGTCTACCAGTGATAGGCTGCTGGGATCATGAGATTCCAGCAGACTTAAGATGGGATGTTCAGACAGCGAGTCTGATGGTGGCACAGTGGCCTGGCTGGGCCATTCTCATAGACAGATAAGGCATGTTGTCACAGACTGTATGCTGCATGTGTAACCCAAAACCATGCCCTTCATCTTTAGAGATGCAACTCCACTGTACTTGAAGCGGTGGTTGGCTCTCTGATGTGTCACGGGCTGAGATCAGGCTTTGGGGGCTTTGCATTTGGCAGGCAGAATTAAATGACTGTCTTCATCAAGAATGTAAGTTACCTGCGGGTAAAAGTGGTGTATGACCGTGCAAACTCTTCAAACCACATCAGAGACTCTATACAAAGCAGCCTGTTGCATGCACTTATCATCCACGTGTCATGGCACTAAACTAAATTCTAAAATTTACATAATGCCTCCCTGTTGAAAAATTAATCCCTGCTTAGGAAACCTGCTTAAAAAGTTAATGCACTTTGTCCAGTGATATGTTTCTTTCACAACAGTGTCACCTAGTGGACGTTACAGAGAAATCTGCATCAGTATGAGACAGAAAAGACAAATCTGAAATAACTGGTTTGTTGCAAGATCAAACAGCAAAGAAAAAAGAATATGAACAAGAATGAAAAAAAGTATGAATTACAGTATCATCCATGGGTCTCAGATATCTGAGCCTTAAGGAAAGAGATATGAGAACATGAATAAATCAATTTTGTGATCTTCTGATTTCAGATTTATTTATTTACTCTAGACCACGTATTGTGGTGTGGAGTACAAGCATAAAACAAAATAATGGTACAATAGTAAATGGATAGACCTTTGACACAAACTAGGCTAAGTCATTTAAAGAGACGCAGAACATTATTCAAAAAAGCTCCTAGTTTACATACTGTTGTTGGTTCATGGTTGCAATAATGCTATAAGTTGAAACATAGAAGGGTGATTTACAAAATACTTTGGCAAATGCTTATATCTATTATCTATGATCGTTGTGTTTTTACATTCAAACAAGACATGATATTCACCCCCCAGACAGTTGTCATGAACTAAATTACACAACCATTTATTCCTTTCCTGCCCTTTGTATCTTCCTGTTATATTAGGAATTCTACTATTAGAAACTAAAAAATTACAAATAGCTTGGCCATACCTTCTATTTTCACACAGGAGATATTTTTTTTAACTTAAAGCCCTGTTTAAATTCACAGTTCAGGTCACATATCGACATACTCCTCGTACTCATGATGCCACTTCTGCAAAAACTGACCTTTTAACCTCTGCTCAACTGCGAGCATCAGCCATTTGATATTATCACATCTCCATGCTCCAACCAGAGGCAGGAAAAAACAATTTCATTGAATATTTTCTGAGCACATTCTTCAAAAATAGAATGAATGGATTATATTATAAAAGTAGGATAATGTTTAGATATTATCTTGTACATTTTGAGCTGAATTGCTTATATGTATGCAACAGTCAACCATCTGTTGTATGAATATTTTATGAACTAGCAATTGGATTTTATATAGAATTTACACAAGTGTTGGAACTATGCCAGCAAGCACTATATATCTGATATTACAATCAGCTCTGTATGCTGTAAGCAATGTCTACAATACATCTTCTGCTTCCAATAATACCATGTAATAGTATATCTTATTTTGATGCTCCGTGCTCTGTGAATGGAGCAGTCAGGGGGCCGGTGACAATAGGAGGTTGTGTAGCTCAGGAGACAGACCTGGGGGCATTAATCATGCATGCTGGCCTCCCATTTTATCTGTGTGATCATTAGGGCATACTTTAGCATGATGATCACTCTCTGGAAATGAGCTCCTGGAGGCTGCTTCCATTATTCATACCTACAAGATCACAGTCTGCCTCTATTCTTAGAAAAGAGACTTAATGAAGGGTGGCCATATTTAGGCTCTGTGCTCTTGATCTGTCACAGAGTGGCAGCATTCCTGCCAGTGGTCTGTTCCCCCTTCTCTCCATCCACAGCCCACCATGTCCTTACCTGTGAGATTAGGCCCAAGGGAGCTGGCAGGTGTTGCTCATTAGGATTAGTTGAGGATGTGTGTGCTCCTTTAACGCAAATCCAGCCATTTGATTTGGTTGAATTTACCTTGAAAGTCAGGTTTCACTACGCAACTGCTGATCTGACAGAACTTAAATATCTGACAGATAGTTGCATATTATTGCTTCAACCTTGAAAGCATTCATATTATTCTTAATTAGCAATGTTTGGGGTGTTCTATTCATTTCATTTTCTTGTATAGATTACCCTCATTTAAAAAATGTCAATTCTTACTGGTCCTATTTCAGTAAAACAGACAATATCTGTATGGACAATATGATTTATTCCTAAGAGGTGCATAAATGAAGGTGTTGCACACCATACATCCAAATATTCTGTACATGTTTTGGAAGACATTCAGGTCCATATAGAATACACATCCATCCAAAGGGCTTTGAAAATTCCCAAATGCCACAAAATAAAATGCTGCTTGTTTGTCCTTTTCAACTCTAGTTTGCCAGTTGCAAAATCTAACAGCCATGGTGATCCCTTCCTCTGCTACAAGAGTAGGTACAGGTAATTAGCTGGCAATATGTGGATGGTTGTGAGATGAGTTTGCGGGTGCCTTGCTCACATAATTGGTCTCTGAGGTACCAACCTACAGTCTACATCTCAAAATGGTACAAATTAGCGCATGAAAAAGGGAGCATGTGCAAGATATGCTACGGTAAAGTAAATCAGTTTCTGTGAACCACATTAGGCGTTTATGAATGTTGTTGTTTATTTTAAAGGTGTATGTCAACATATTGTTGCATAGCTAGCATTCATTCATTCAATTATTTATTTATTCATTCATTAATTCATTTAGTCAGTCACTCAAATGTAAAACTGTCATTTATGCAAATAGCTTCTGTTCTTTATAAAATGCATATTTAACCCCTCGTTCTACTGCTATGACCCTCACAATTTCTGCACTGAAAGGACCCTGTAAAGCACCATCAAATAATCAAGCCAACATGTGTTGATAATCTTCAGTAATTTCTCTTGCCAATCTAACTTCCATAATTGTGTTCATAATATATTCAGGTCATTCATGTCACTTTTCCTACATTATGCACCCTATTCACCCCATCATTTTCACTTTGAAATATTAAAAAAAAACAACAACTGACATCTACATAGCTACTCAAAATCAATACTGCTGTTACAAAAAAACACACCCAGAATGGCAAAGATGCTATTTGAGCAAGGTAATTTTTCTTAAAAGAGCTGAGGATAACCTATCGGAGATGGTAAAATCACTGTCACTGCACAGTAATGGCAGAGGCCATTACTGTCTATATCAGTGTACTTGTTGGCCATTTGACTCTGGAATCATTAAAGGAAGCTTTGACTCTGGAGACCAGTAGTGGGTACCAATATTTCTACTCCAGTATAAGAAAGAGCAGCCACCCTTATATTCATTCGTCCACATCAATAGAAAATGAAACTATAAATAACACATACTTAACCATACAAATAAGCATCTTTTGTAATATGTGTGTGTACAAAATGCCATGATTCCATAGCCTATGTATAAACTCTATTCTGTGATGAATTAAGTCTAACAAGATGATTGACTGGTACTCACCACTGTTTATGCAAACACACTTTACCTCGGAAACCCAGGCAGCTCCCCAGTGAGCAGCAGTATAGATGACGTTTGTATAACCTACACTCATAGTAATTGTGTGGGGGATATTTTGGGTCCACAGGTCTCTCAATTAAAGATGCTCTGTCCCCTGATAAATGAGACCATCATCTCTATAGGGTGTGAGTGGATCGACTGTAGAATCATAATAACATAATGAGTACATTTCTAGGTTTGCAGTCATCAGAGATGAATGTGTGATGGTCTCATCCGCAGCAGGCTGTCTGCCTGTGAAGTTCACAAAATGCTCTGTAACATGCGGCTCCTCCTGCAAATCTCGCTGCTCTCACATTTTTAAAAACATCTAAATTATTTAAAAAAATGTTTTCAATGCACTAGTGGATACAAGAGCAGATTTAATGTCTTTGATATTCAATTTTCATACCAACAAACCAACTGGCCTTGATACCTTTGAAGTCCAAACGTTTGAGGCTTGGCATTTAATGACTGTGCAGCAAATCCTGTGGCTCCAATCGTTCTGAAATGCAATCAGGTTTCGATCTCACTGCTCTCGCTGCGCTTATAACAAAACAGTTGTGGCTCCAGCAAATAAATACTAATACATGTGACAAGTACGTGGTAGTGACTGCCAGTTAAAACTGGTATAGTATAACTGTTACAGCCAATATAGCATGTCAATGGGTAGAAGAACAGGATATATGGGGAGGATTAAAGCAAATATGGATACATTTTGTACATTTAGTCATGTAGTATAATGCAGATTTTCAAAGAGTCTGCAGAATAGATGTCACAATTTTCTATATTTTATTCACCACCTGTACAGTGGTAATGAGAACGCTCACATTTTATGTGTCTTCATCAATTTACACTTTTATTTGTTTCATACTGGCTCTAAAAATGAGGCGAAAGCCTCATTTTTAGTCTGTTATCTGCTGTGAGGTTCTCTTTATCGGGAGTGACATGACATCTGCCTCTGTCCTCTATTTTTCTGATCCTGGGAGAAAGACCGTGAGGAAAAAAATGAATTACATACAGTATATATAAATAACTCCAGCAGAGCAAACCACCAGCTTGGCTCCTATTCAGCACCACACTGCCTTGTCATTTCAAACTCAGCTGGAGCTCAAATCAAGGCCAATTTACAATAAAAGGGTAGTTGGAGAGAATGAGGCTCCATTTATTATTCCTTCCGGCTCTTTGCAACTGGAACTATGGACTTGCTCTCTCCCCTCTCCTTTTCTCTCCCACTCTCCTTTGAATGCTTTCAACAAAGGCTCCCATCTCTGCTCCTCCAATAATGATTAGTCTTTGTAGTTTTGCCCACACATGGCCTGGACAAAGAACTCTGACATCAATCATTTGCACAAAGCATAATCTCTTTCGAATGAAGATCAGCTTTTGAAATAGAAACAATATGACATATTTTACATTATTTGACACGTGTTGCATTATAAGAACTATGCCAGGGGTCAAATTCAAATTGCCTATATAATGCAGCTGACATAATTTTCAGCATTTTTAGCATTTTTGAGTTGATTGGTTAATTGCATAGCCAAATAATTCCGATGCAGCTCACATTAGCTGACTACAAAGCTGCGTAAATTAACAACTGCACTGCTTACTAATTCATTATCATTATGAGCTATGCTTACACTTACTGCTTTTACTGTGCACATGCAAATTACAATTTTAGGGTCAGATTGGCCATTCCTTTTTTTTTGCTCACAAATAGTGGCTTTATCCCTGCATCATTGTTGCAATTTGGTGTGCTCAGTGTAGACAATCCAACAAGTTGCCTTTTTGTTGATGCAGCTCTTCCTATCATTCATAAGAACTTCCCTTTCGAGGGCGAGTGGAAGGCAAAAGCTGTGCCAACTGTCTTTGGACATGGATGCTGTCAGAGCCCGGGTCCTCTGTGCACGTGAGTCCAGAGCATTACCCTTGCCCTGGGAGATGAAATCTGGGGCGGCAACGCTGAAACAATGCAGTCTGGGTAATCAACCCCTCTGCCTCCCACCAATCACCTCTTTTAATCTGAAACAGGAACACGTGACCACCATGTGACTCTCAGAGAGAAAAATCCAAAAATGGTAGGCATAACCTTTTGATTTTCTTTAACTGCCTGGGCTTTCAGTTTGTCAGCCAGTCAGATAACACTATGCCCACAAGCTTCCTTTATCACCCTCTGTGTGAATACCAGCATGTACTCAGCCAAACAAGCAACAGAAAAGAATGAAATCTGTGTGCATAGGTTTACTGGAAGTTAATCCAAAGCTAGAATATCAGAGGTTCCACTGTTCAAATTCACATAGACACACAAGCCCACAAAAAACCACCACAGCCTTATATTCCACTTTCCAAGTATGTGTATTTCTTGACAAAGGATAAGGCAAAGAAGAAAACCCCCTTGATGATGTGTGGTGCACTGGGCACAGTGAACCTTTATCAGGACAAACCCTTAGTGAAAATGGACTTTTTCAAATAAAGCCAATCTTAGTCTGCTTGCAGTACAATCAGCCTATAACATGTAAACGTTCACCTATAGATGGCAGCATTCAATTTTGAATTGGTTAACACCAGCCTCCCCCTCTGGCAGGGAACACCTCTGTTGCAAGTGAGGGTATATTTCATTGGAAGTCAGGCTCAGGGAACAAGTCTTGGCAGGGGGACTGCAAATGAAATTGTCTTGAATCGTGTACAAATTTAGAGAATGCTTGTTATGTGCTAAATAAACCTTATGGCAGCCTGGTCAGTTTTTTGATTCTCTGCACCAGTCTGCACAGAAGCCCTTCATGGACACCAATTAGCTGAAATTTAAAAGACTAATTTTATACTAAAATGAAGTTCCTGTGAAAATACTCTCTACTGACTCCATGTGTTTTCCCTGCCTGGGTCATACAGATAGAAGAATTTACCCTACAAGACTATTAAATAAACAAGACAATTAAGTAAAAAATGTGAGTACTCTGTGCAGATCAGAGTGGGGTTACAGAAAATAAACTGCCTTCCCAATACCAAAACTGCTTCCTGAGAAATGTGAAGTGATACTGGCATTTGATGTGCTACTGTAAAAATAGAAATTTCCTTTTTTTCTGTACAGGAGGCATTACTACTGAAAAATACTGAACCAAAAAGAACTGAAAAATACATCCTGCTCTGTAAGACACACAGTGTCCTCTCTTTCAGCAGGAAGTGTCTTTCATTGTAGCTCTCCCTTCAGCTCACCCTGTAATTGGCCTAACACACTGATATAAATCATTGGAGAACTCCGTGTGCTTTGATGGTTAATTGACCTAGTTAACATCTTAGTAGTGATTTACAATGGGCTGTTTCATTGGATCAAAAGGTATTTTCATGTCTGTTCATGCAATTCACTGTCCCTTGCTCTTCTCTGTATGTAGCACTTAGGGAGTCATTAGGGATCAAAAAAAAATTCATACCTTTACATATAAACGGCTAAAATATAAAAGACAATTATTCACCATAGTTACGTTCCACTTTTAACTAATGATGAATTTCTGAAAATTCAATGAAAACTGCAGTCATTTTGCGTCAAACAAATATAACCACATTTATTTTCAAAGTATAAAATTTCACACTATAAAGGCCACTTTTCAGGGTAAATCAACAACCTTTTTGAAACATTTACACAGAGAAATACCTTGTCCGTCTCTGCTGGTCTTAACGTACTGTTCGGTTCTGTGGCAAAACAAAAGCGTTGTTCTACTCGACCACAGAAAGTAGTTGGCAAGATTTGAATAATTTACTTAAAAACGGGGAAATGGCAGGAGATTGAGAATTCCTGATTTGTACGTCCCTCAGAGGATCAGGTATTCTGAACGGTTCTCTCTCTCTCTCTCTCTCTTTATTAAACCAGCTTACAGGCACAGCTTGACGTTACAGGCACTGTTTGCCTTCTACTGGGAGACTCAAAAGAAATCTGCAGTTGACATTCTTTACAATGGCACCAGTCAGGCCACAAGAGCACCCCCATGGAGAGAGCATCCTCTGTTTGTACAAGCAGAACGACTCGACCTCGTCACCGGAGGCCGTTTGGCTCACTGCAGATCTCGTGAGGTGTCCAGTCTTTGAGTGTAGCGTTCACATTCCTACCCACTAATCTTGACGTGGTGCCCACTGAGGTAGAACAGTTGTACCAAAAGACTTATTTATAAAGTATACAAATGAGTAACAGTCACATCAATAAACTTAAGAATGGAGTCATGAGGGGAAAGAAGAAAAAAAAAACTAAAAAAACATCACATTCCACCCACGTTTTCAGTACAACTACTATATGTAGACCACTGACATGTCTGGATATCTGAAATGTCCCCCCCTCACCACAAATTACTCTTGCAATCCTTTCCCTTTCAGGCGTGATAGCTGTTTCACAGATTCAAAACTATATTATTGTGTCTACAAGCCAAAGGGAGCAAATTCAGTGGCGAAATCACTAGAAACCGCTCTGTGGATCTCAGCATGTGAATTTTGTCCTTCCCACTCACACACAATCCAATTCAATTCAAGAGTGCAAACAAAAAAGAAGAAAAAAAGAGATAAGTCAACAAAGGGAACTAAAGCAGACACTTTGTCATGTCAGAGAGGGCACGTTCTCATACTGAAGAGTTCATGTTCACTGACGCTCCTTCCGTGTTTAAATAAGGAATCCATGATGTCCCCTTACGAAGGATCTCGTCTCTCCTCAAGGCTGGAATGGACTAAGTGAGCTGACTGGCTCCCGGCAGGGTGGGCAAGGCTAGGCTAGGCTGAGCTGTGCAGGGCATGAAGCTGGACACCCAGCCCTCTGTCTGGACTAGGACCAGCTGCTGCCCATCACGCCGCCCGTCCCCTTGCGAGTGATGATGCTTTCTGTCGACTTGAGGAGCCTCTCCAGACAGGGCGCGTTGATTTTGCCCAGCGGAGGAGGGCCCCTGGGTATGGAGTCTATCTTAGCATGGCTGTCTGTGCTGGAGGACACGGCGTTGTCCTGCGTTAGCTCTCTGTCTCTGGGAGGCAGCAGGTGCCTGGGGCCAGCCTGGGCCTGCTCTGCCGTGGGGGAGCAGATGGGGGACGTGTGGAGCCACTTCAGGTTACTGGCCGAGTAGGCTCCGGGGGGAGTGAGGTCAGTCACTCTAAGGGCTTTGGCACCCACTGGAGGGGCACTGATGATGACAGGGCTCCCTGCTGCACTGGCCAGAGCTGTGGTCACTGGAGATATCTGCACAGAACAAGAGATCAAAGTTTAAAGTTACTCTTACGTGTGTCACAACCTTATCTGGTGCATTCACTGACTGCATGACCAGTTATGAGAAGCAAAATAGCACTATTTTTGGTGATAAAAAGGTACATGAAATTTCCGTTGGTGGGAGGGTGTGTCCAGATTAGCCAAAGGCGTAAATCCTCACCAACTAAAAGCAGAGGAATGTACCAGAGTCTTCTGACCTTTCTTATCCCCTTAGGGACACTCCTCCAAAATTACCTTTTCTCCTCCGTCATTATTCTTAGTGAACCTGAGACTGCTGTAATACCTCACAACTGTAAAAATAGATTTTAATCCTCTCTCCCTGTCCCGGACCTGTGATTAAATAATAATAGATATTTCAGTCCCTCTCTCGCTGTGTGTGCGCAGTCACCTTAAAGCTTATGTTCTCTCCAGCAGGCCTGCCTCACCCAATCTTACCTTGAGTTTCTTGGTAGGGGTAGCTTCCTCTGCCTGGGTGACAGTGAGTTGGTCTCGGGGTTTCACATTGGGGAACCAGCTCTTCAGCATTTCCTCCATTTTCAGAATGATATTGATGTATTTTTCCCTGAAGGACAGTTTTGGAACATTTATTAGTGCACAGTGCCACCGGTGCATAAATCAGCATGATCTAGTAAACATCTGAACACGGAGCACTTAGGCTCACTTTCACTCAACAGAACCCATGTAACATGTGCGGAGAATTTTGCCTTAGGTATATTTTACACGTTGTGCACTCACACGTGGCCTGATGTATAATAGTTCTCCTCGCCTCTAAAAATAAATGCCTAAGCCACAGCGGTCTCCAACAGCGTCACAGCAAAAATAAACTACTCGTGGTGACGCAGCTCTTGCGCGAGGTGGGCAGAGCGAAGTGCCCATTAACTCCCACTCGTCAAAACCAGATGGTTGGTAGGGGATTAGCCCATGTCATATGATCAGGACCTTCCTGCTACCCTCCATTCAGAGCATGTTAAATTCATGTGATAGATTATCCGCAACAGTGACTGCTAAAGAAGTCGCTTTGATCCTGTCTACCATTGTTTTGCTGCGAGGGCTGCCAGCTGGCAGCAGAGACCGAGCACAAGGACTGACAGAGGGAGGGGTGAGTCCACCTTCCAGTCGCTGTCCCGACCGTATGCAGGGCGGCTGCCACGCCCACTCTTTGTCTCACATATGAAGGGAGCAGCTGCTGTGTGAGGACCCCAATCAGTCTGAGCCAAATTCAGCAAATTTGTTTATATCAGTATACCTTAATACAAACTCTCACATTGACTGGTTAGTACGATGAAGGCCCTGGTTTTCTCTCCTATAAGCATTAGTAGTGCTGCATTTAATGCAGAGCTAGATATCAGAGGTATACTGCTTCCTGTCAGTGGTGATGATAGTAAGTGGTCAGTACTCATGAAAAGGGAATGAAAACCATTTTGCTACTTTATAACTTGGAAAAAACACCAAAATATTCTTGACAAACATTTTTGTTGGGGGAGTAAGGCCTTCCTCTTTAAGTGATATTGTCAAACCAATGGAGAGCTAAGCAAGCTGACACACGTGTGCTGTTCCCAGAGTGGAGTTTGATACATTTTTAACAAGATGCCTCGCAAATGTAGGACTTAGCAAAGTCTGCAGTAAATTTAATCTGCCTGCGTGGGGGCGGCAGCTCCTCACTGGGCAACACGCTGTGAGCCATGTGTCTCAAACACGTCTGAGTTCACTTAGACCCTCAGCTAGCTAGCACCATGTCTAACATTTGAAATTGTACCTTGAAACGAGTCTGATTCTGATCTCATTTTGAAATGGAGCCGAGAAAGAGGGAAGGGGCATGAATGCATCTCAAAGCAGGAGAGATCTTTCATGTAAGCATAAACAAGATAGACGCAAAAGGCACAGGCTGCACCAAGCAAGTATACATTTCACAATACGAACATGGATGAATATTATAGGAGGACTCTGAACACAAGTTGTAACCTGTAGGATTTGTGAGAAGTGGGTCACAGCAAAGACACTTACCCCATGCAGGGGTTCTGCAGGACGCCCATGATCCTCTGAATCCGGTCCATGGCCACACTCTCCTGGAAACTGCTGAGTCCTGCAAAAAGAAAAAAAGGGAGTTCTACCATGAGCAACGCAAATTGTGTTGACAGCAGGGCTGAGTCTGTGGAGCAGATGGGTTGTGTGAAGTGTGTATGCGAGGGAGCAGACTCCCTGCCTCTTTGGCCAGGAAGTGTCGGGTCGCACAAGGTTTGGGTTTGACCGAAATCCCAAACTAAGCACTTTCAGAGCCTGCCTGAACATGGTGCTGCTAGATTAGAGAGGCCATATTGAGACGCTGTTGTAATGCATATCAGATGACTCAGGTACAGCAGCTGCCTGACACACTGTATGCACTCTGCGGGAAAACCGTGTTATGTCCTCACCTATTTCTGCCACACATCTGACTTATAGGAAAATCTGAAGTGCAACATAATTTCTTCACCCACTGGCATTAAAATAACATTTAGAAATGTTCCTGTTTAATATGTTAACTGATCTGGAGCTGAAAGAGTGTTTTGAAACAGTGCGGTTAGCTCTGCGCTATGCACACCTTTACACAAAACGTTCCCATTATAAAACACAGACACCATACAAAGGAAATACTTGTGGTTACTTGATAGTCCTACACCAAACAATACATGTTTCAGACATCTCTCCCTCAAATCTCAGGGACACATTTTCCTCAAAGAATGGCGCTCTTTGAGGAATATGTGAAAGAGAAATATGTGAAATAAAAAAAAAATAAATAGAAAAGAGAGATCTAGGTTTACCTAAAAATGTTTGTGTTATGCAGCATCAAACGTCCTACTCATCCTACTGAAAAGATTTTCAAGGACCAAAAGAGAAACGATATGTAACGGCTGACTTACGTTCTCTGTATCTCCCTGAACGAAGCCCATTCAAGATTGATGACAGTGGATGAATGTAGCATTGTAGCTCCATACACTGAAAGAGAAAATTGATTTATTGCAGGTAATATCTCTGTCAGAAAACATTCAAAAGCCTTTCCCTGTTATAGCAATAACCTGATATCAAACAAACTTCCACAAACTGCCTTGCACAGCATACAAAAGTGATTTAGCTGACCCATAAACTTCCCTGAAGTTTTTTTGTTTTGTTTTTCTTTCCTGTGATTGTATCATAAGGGAATAACTCAGAAATTCTTGATAAAAGTATGACTAATCTAGCCTCAAAGTACAGGGGAGGGTCTTTTTTTTTTACTGGAAATGTCATGTGCGAGGCAGACTCTAGAACCGGTGAGTAAGTGATCTGGGTGATAGGGCACGCTCTAGTTTTGCAGACAGTGTCAACCTCCTGTGGCAGACAAACACGTGTCACAGAGGTCCTCACCTTACTGGTGAAAATGCGGTCTTTCTCTGATTCGTTGGAAACGTACTGCATGTCCTTGCACTCCTCCACTGTGGAGCTGTGAGGCCTCTTCAGTGCTTGCAGAGTGTTTTTACCACTCGATTTCTGTCCCTGTTGTGTTTGACACAGTCCAACGGCATCCCTGTCCCATGTCTCTGTGCAGCTGGAGGGAGACCCCCTGCTCAAGGCCTCACTGCCCTCGCTCCAGTTACTGTCACCCTCCTTCACCTCGCTGCTTCTGCAGCTGCTGCTCTCAGAAGGGCCCAGGTGTGACGGAGGAGCCTCCGTCTGGCTGCGCTTTCCGGCACAGTCGGGCTCCCTCTCGCTCTCATCGTCCTCGTTGTCACTCGCCAGCCAGTCGATGGAGTTGTCCGAATCTGTAGCAGACATCCTTGGCTGCAGGCTCTAACCAGCATTGACCATCACTGACCTGTCAGGGAGAAAGCCATGGTTGGTATATCACAATGCTACAAAAGGCATGAAAAGCAGTGGGCCTGCTGAAGTATCCTTGAGCAAAATACTATAGATTACTCTGGATAAGAGCATTAGCGAAGTGCTGCTCCAAATCCCCTGCACTTCTCCTGTACCATCCTAAGGAAATGAATAGTAATGCAGAGACAGCAGAGTGCGATGAGCAGATGGTGGCAGTGAAACTCAACTGCTGTGGCCACACTGACCTCTGTGCTTTACAGCCGCAACACCTGAGCCACTACACACAGATTGGCCGCCATCAAAGGCAAACACCAAACACCTTCACACCTACAGCAATCCTGTTTAGCCCTGAGTGAGATGCTCAACACATACTCTTTCTGTCAGGAATTAAAAATCTCGGTTCTTTGAACAAGAATCTCAGCATGACAGTATGGCTGAAAATGCGAAGATTAAATTGTTCATATCAGCTGATATAGATTTTTATCACAGTATACTGCATGTAAAATCGTTAAGTTTAAAGAGTTAATTTTGCTTCTGAATAAAAGATGCATAGCTCATTTGACTTAGACATTTGACTTTCATTTACAATGCTAAGGCCTACTGCCAGAATATAACTGTAAAAAAACAGATAAAGTGCGTGTAAAATAATTTTTCAGTCTTATTTTTGACTATTATTGCCATCTTAGCTTTAAGAATAATAGAAAGAAAGTAACAAAAATCCATTCTACCAATAAAGCAGCAGAAGACCGGCAACCAGCAAAGCAATCAATGAAGTCTAAAGCTCACAGTAGTGCTATAAAGTATCTACTGAACTATTATA
>OMKZ01026529.1:50542-68701 GCA_900302535.1 Neoniphon sammara
TGATATAATATAATATAATAATATAATATTTCTTCAACCAGAGACATTTAAAGACATGCTTAACTGCAGTATGCATGTTACTGTGTTGACAGGATGTGTTTTGTTTGCTTTTTGGATTTAACTGTAACTGCAGCATGGCTAATATACATCAAGCTCTTTTGTTTGTTAAATACCAAAATTTGAAACAAACCAGCAACATTAGTGACAAAAACTAGTAAAGTAAGGGCAGAATAACCAAAACTATCCTTCAAGTCTCAGAGGAACTCTGCATAACTGAAAGTTACTGAGCTAGTTAAATGTCGAAAAACTTTAATCGTGAAAATTAGCGATAACATTGTATCGCCCAGCACAAATTCTAGTTTATTTGGAAATAAATATCCACTTTGGTGTTATTCAAAATTATCAGCTTAGATCTTTTCTCCATGTATAACAGTAGATTTACTGGCTGCTACCACAATACATGTTCCTAAACATTGCAAGCATTACTTATTTCACCTGGCAGGGGGTCACAGCAGGATCAACATAAGTGACAGTTGTGGGAAAAAAAGGCCTTTTACTTAATGGAAGATAGAACTGAAGGTTGACAACATGAAAAATCCCTTGTGAATTAAAACTCATCCGGATATATCAACCCTTCATGGCCTCCTTGAAAGAGTTACTAATTGCTTCAGTGTTTAGTAAGTGACTCCCTGAATAAATAAAGTGAGAACATCATTTTCAGCACATAAGAGTATTTTATTTATTGCAAAACCTTAGCTTGTCACTTGCTTCATGTGAAATTTGACAGAAGGAGAATTAATTGTTCCCTGGTTCTTTGTCTCAGGATCACCATCAGCTTCTGATCTTATTGTTAAAGGAGAGGGTGGAGGACCTCTGGCTCAGATTTGACTGATTTTAGAACCTCTCACAGCACAATAAACACATCTGGATGTTTCTAATTACAGATGATAGTGTAGCTCCACCACAGCAGATTTACTAACAACAAAAGACCTACAAAGAAAATGTAGGTGTGTGGCCTATCACACAATAGGGCACAAAGGGTGATAAAAATGATGCTGCATGAATGCTACAAGCTATGTTTTATAAAAGTACCCTTTTCATATTTCTGTAGAATGTTACCTTTGAATTATATCCTTTATTCAAGTTACCTTCTTATGCGCAGATTCATGCTGTTCTGTAAATTTCATACCCAATATCCACACACCTACACAATACTATAGAAAAGCACATACCAGAAATCCCTCATGCAAACAGAAATGTTATTTGTAACTTAATTGTTATCTTTTGTACCACCACGTGCCTTATGAGAGATTCTATTGGATAAAAAAGAGCACCATGATTTCATTTTAAACCTCACTTGGGCCTTCACTAACACCGCATACATTCTTTAAGTCCAGTGATGGAAATTCAAATTACCTATTGCTGTAGCCCATATTCAAGTGATAACAGCCAAGTGATAACAGTCTATAAAATCTTCTTTTATATGGCTTTGCATTTCCTCGTGAGATAAACACTGTCATTCTCTTTCTTCTCTATAACAGCATATCGTCAATCTA
This sequence comes from Neoniphon sammara, assembly GCA_900302535.1. Classification (NCBI taxonomy): domain Eukaryota; kingdom Metazoa; phylum Chordata; class Actinopteri; order Holocentriformes; family Holocentridae; genus Neoniphon; species Neoniphon sammara. The sequence continues at coordinate 52,099 of OMKZ01026529.1, forward strand.
CATTTGTCTCTAGACTACCTTTGTAGGTGGGGCACATGAATACATCTATGTCCACTGCAACAGTATATATTCCAGTTTAAAAACGGTGCAGAACAGTTTCAATATCATTAACTTTCACAGAATAAAAAAATACAGAAACAGCGACGAGAGATCAGCCAAATCCACTTAAGAGCAGTTGGACAACAGACACAATAGACTCTTCCTTATCAGTCATAGTAAATTTGGCAGCACACACTGCTGGATTACATAAAACCAGAAGCACCCAATGGATTATATGTCATGTTTGAGCCTTCCCTGATCATATTATCAATACTACACGTCCACAAGACAAAAACCGCTCGCTTATTTTGGTCAAATACAGGCTATCACCCAAACTGTGGCAAATTCCTCTAGATGTTTTTTATTGTACAAACAACAACAAAAACACCTCAGTATTTTTATTTCTACACACAGTGCAAGCGGGTCACCAGGCCCGTCCGGTTCTTTACAGGATCTGATATTATGAGGGGTACATACCTTACCGGGATGGGACAAATCGCACTCTTCTTTGTTCAGAGGTAAATCCAGGACTCCGGGCACAGAGCAGCTGATGTGTTGGACGCGGTGCGAGTGAGGAAGCGCTGCGCTCGCGCGGCCCGTGTTGCTTCTCCCAAGGCAACGTGTCTGCGGGGGCGGGGTTTAGGGCCACGGGCTCTCCGATTCGCTCCTCGGCCCGCCCCGTCTGACAAATAGAGTTTGCTTTTCCAGGCAGCTCCGGAGCGATAGGCGAGACCGGCTTACATATTCAAATGAAATGGAAATGACAGAAGCACGTGGACACGCGGATCAGTTTCATTTTAGCAGCTGGGCGAAAAGTCAATCCAGGGCTAGTTTTGGTCATTGTAGAGGCATTCTTCCTCATTATATCATCGGGATGATGCCGCACTTGTGGCATGTCAGCAAGCAGCCCAGCTTAGCGCGGGCAAAGTCAGCAATTTCAGTTTACATTTAATAATAACGTGGTTCTTTATTGATCCCTGTTCAGAAAGTTTCTTATAGGGTCAACTGTGGAGCAGCTGCCCTCAGAGCTGGTAGGTGCAGCCTGGCTCAAGGGCACTTCAGCAGGCTAGAAGTTTGTGGGTACAGCCAAGGTTGGAATACACATTGTCTTGTATAAGAATGGTTTATAACCACTTGGCCACCTTGCCAGAGTCATTACAACAACTGAAACCTGTTAACTTTATTTAAAGCAGTCTGTGTTTTCCTTTGTACACTAGATTAGTCTTACTTCCCATTTCACAATGACTTGAATAGCTTAGAGTAATTTACTATATGTTAAGTTTTTTTTGCCACAGATTTAAGCTTAATACTCATCTAAAATGATTTGTTATTTTTTCTTGTCTGCCTTTAAAAAGTCTAAAACAAGACATCAAGCCCAATGGACCTCGTCCAACAAGATAAATTTTGCATGCAAAACCGCCATCTCCAAAAGACTGTCATTGAATATGCAATTGAAATGCAGAGTGTCTTCATGCTTATATTGATTGTGTTTGAATTTTTTTTGTGTGGACACAGTGACAGTAAAGGCATGACTCACAGGACCTGTTTTTGGCTGCCTGAGAGGGTGAGTGCAGAGCGCTCTGCTAAGAAGCCAGACAAGGACTCGGAGCCTGGAGCCAGTGAGTCACAAACCCTTTCACAGCAAACGTGATCACGTGCATTTGGGAGACGCCCACTCAAAACATCCAGCCCCTCTTCTCCTCCTCGTCTCCCTCAATTGACAGTCATAATTAGCCAAGTCAAACAGCATTAAAAACAACACGTTTCCCTTCTTCTTCGCTTCTCTCCAACTCCCCTTCTCTTCCCCTCTGTTTTCCCCTCTGTGTGCAAAATGGATAGGTTGCACGTGAAAATGCACTGTGGGATGTTTACAGAGCTAAAGACGCCGCCCAGACAGTTTAACAACTGGGTGCAAATCTGTCTGGCTTTAAATGTTGAAGGACTTCTGTAATGAGCATGTTCCATGCAATTTATAAAAGCCTTACTTAATTGCAGCTTGGTGACCAGATTCTAAGGGCATTCTGTGGTCAAGCGATCATAGAGCAGCAGATGTGGTTATACTTTTGTTTTATGTTCTACCCCCAAAGTGAGGAGCAGGCAGGCAAGGGACAAGAGCAGCCCAGCATCCAGGCCTAGAGAAAGATGGGTTTGCTTCTTGCTGCTGTGCATTTAATCACATCCTGCTGTGAAGAATGCGCACCGCAGACCCCAGTGTGCCCATAAAGCCAGTGGAGGTGACACGCCTGCTGGGGCAGCCACTCATGTAGAATTAAAATCGCACTGTTAGTCAGTGCAATCCTTTAAACATCCCATGAGCAGTCTCCTGTTGTCTTGCACCCCAGACCCATATCCTCTGTGACCCCAGCCTTTGTGACGACGATGCACTTCATACAGCTTCCTGGCAACGCTCATTTCCCTTTTTTGTCTCCAAGGCTTCCCTGTCACTATGGAGTACATCACATCAAAGGATCGGAAACAAACATCTATGTTTTTTTTCCCCATCAAAGAGATATTTCAGGCACATGTAGTATGTAGAATAGTGGCAAAAGCCCGCACAAATATTGTCTAAAATAGAATCAAAATATCCACAAAATTCTGATTCCTGTTGGCTGCATTTATATCAGTAGGGAATGTTCATAAACACCTAAATGTCTTGGCGAGCCCCTTTTTCCTGAACATTTCAGCTGCAAACATTAAATTCAGTGGTATTTACCCTTTCACCCTGGATCATTCTAGTGCTTAGTTGATGATCATGAATGTTTTAGCTCTAATGACATCTAACATTTTGTTTCATACAGCACTTTTGATTTTTTTGCTGTGAAACTGGTCAGTGCATCCTGAGGAATGCGTCTGCATTAGGAGGAATCCAACTCCATTTAATTATTTTGCAGTTGGCAGGCACACAAAGGACAACAGCAGCGATTTTCATTCTCCTCACAGAGGACATTTTTTCACTCAGATGTGCAAACACGTACGTAAACACCTCTTTCATCTACGCATTCTTCTGTCAGGACTGAGATGAGTCACACACAAAAACTGGCACTGTGATTTACAATTTGTCAGAGAGGCTGGCTGATTCTGTGCCTGGAAGAGACTCCATGTCTCCCACTGTCATTCATAAAAAATAAAAGCCAAATCAGAGGCAGACACCCTGCTCGTTACAGGGGTGCACACACAAACCTTTATCCTAACCCTCCCTTTTAAGAAAAGCACAGCATGTGCCTGCGTGGGTACATATCAGTGCCCCACCTCACCCTAAGGACTGGGAACTATTTGAAGCGTGGTTGCCTTTGGATGTTTCCATGTGCAGATGACAGATAAGATTTTTGTGGGGTTTTGTTTTTGTTAATTAGATGGGACATGTGATGATTGCATAAAGGGCGGGTGGGCATGGAGGGTGTATGGTCCAGGTTTCCGGCCGGATGGGAACTGGTGCTACTCTGTTTAGACTTCCCAACACACCATACACACACACACACACACACACACACACACACACATAAACACACACACTCACAAGCCCATTTTATTCAGAACATTTACACTACAACCAATGGGCATCATTCAAACTTTTTGTATCAAAGTAACTACAACATGTAGGTTAAATAGACACTTAGCAGAGGCAGGTTTGTGACAACATCAGGCACCAGTGATTCCCTCCAGTAGCATCAGTTCTGCTCCATACATTTCCCTCCGATGATACATCACAGCTCTCTCCTCATTCTTCCTGTGAAATGTATTTTCTACCTCAGCAGATAAATCACTCTTGTTTTCCTAAAGTGTTTTTTATCCTTTCGGAGCTTTTACAATCTGTCTGGGCCCATTTTTCACCTCTGTCAAAAATGAATGGGATTTTGGGATCCTGTCTTGCAATTATTTTGTTCTCAAAATGGGTGAAATAATGTAAGTAGAAATAACATATTACATATTTTAATGTGTTACTAAATTTAAATTAAAGTATGGCTAGTTTTTTTTCATTGCAGTTTCAAAATCCATCAGGATCTGCCTCAACAAATAAAGAAATGGATAATAGAAAACTCTCAAAATAAAAAATGGCATGTAGCATCTTTTTTCACCCCTATTCTTTTTCACATTAGGCTGAAAGGGAGCAGCAGCTGAAATTCCTTGTTTGGGCCCCCCAAAAAATGCTTGAGAGGACAGTGCACAAAAGTCATCTTGACCCAAGCAAAATTGCAGACTGAAATGCAATAGGCTTTTCCATTCACAGGCACTCCCCCAGTGTTGTTTGAAAGGAAAGCATTAGCACAAAATCTCACAATCAGCTAATAAAGATTCCTGCTACAGTTGATGATATCTACGCATTCATAATCTCAGGTGAAAATCCACCCCAGCTGTTACTCATAACAAATTTACCAAGTTTTGCTCTGACTTGCGCTCATTTTTTTTCTCTCCACCTACCAGTGTTGACTGAGTGCTCAAGATGTGCACACGTGGAAGCTTTGTTGTCTCTCTCTCTTATTTATATAATTCTATGAATCTCTCTTATGTTACCTAACCACATATGAAGCGAGCCCACAGTGAGACACGTACAAGCACTAAATTGTCTATGATCTCGCTCATGTATGCACAATTTTTGAGCCATTGCAAAACCTGTTTGCCATTTTCAAATAGTGCAACCCGTCTAATGCAATAGCTTGCTATTGCAAATATGATTCCAGCCACAAGGGCATAAAAAACACTCGGCAGCCGGAAGCTGGAGAGTTTGCATGCCAGTGAGGGCGGGCTTAGTGTGATGAATGCTAGTGACAGCCTCAGTTGACCTTTGTTTCACGTGCATGCTGTATGGGAAGTGAATGACGTGCTCATACATGCATATAGTTGTGGTTGCAAGTGGATTTGTGTGTATTCGAGAGACTGTTTGTGTGCCGGCAGGGAAATATGTTTGTGTGTATCTTGCCTTAGTAAGCAGCTGTCCCTTGCTATGGACTGTGCTTATGACTCAGCTCTGTCTACCCTGGCTTTGGTCCATCTGCCTTCCAGTGCCCATACTTGGACCCAGGCTGGTATGTGTGTGCATGTGTGTGTGTGTGTGTGTGTGTGTGTGAGAGAGTGTGTCAGTGCACAGGTTTGTCCATGTTGCGTATGATGCAGCATATCTCTGAATTAGGACATCAGTCAATAACCTTTCCAGAGTATTGTTCATATTATGACCACTCACCACTAAAGCATTCAAGTATTACGCAGGCATAGAGAGAAGAGAAGCATCTAGAGTGTTCATGATGATGACCAAAGCGGCTGCAGGGAATGTAAACATAAACACCAACATGTGAGCCATGACAAATGTGGATGAGATTTTAAAGACACATGCGATAGATGTGGCTCCTCACAGCTGGATTGATATTCGTAGATACAATATTCAGTCCTTCCAGTAAGTCCTAACTGTGTAATCACAAGATTACACAACTCCCCACCCCCCACCCTGCAGATTTTGCAAGGCTTTTGAGTATGACCAGTTGCAGCACTTGTACTGCTTCAGTGAACATCAGTTATTAGAAGTCTTGGTGGTTTCATTGCACTCAGCAAGCTAATTAAAACAGATATTTGCAACTTTCGAACTCAGTCTCATTTTTTTTCTAATCTTCGCAAATAAAAATCCAAATCTGCGGTTTGTTTCACATGACAGCAATCACAGATAATCTAATCAATGAATCTTGCTTTTATAACCTAAAAAAGTGGATTCCTTGCAAAACTGGACAGGACTTCAGTGAGATTTGACCGTGTAACTCTCTTTAAACTTCTTTGTGTGCTCAGAACATGTCTTCCACTTCTCAGTAGTGTGTCTACACCTCCAGATATGTCATCCTGTTACTGTAAATGCTAGTTCCGCCGAGTTAACCCCACCCACACACAAGAAATGTGACTGCACGCGGTGTGGGCACATTGCAGCAGAGCGGGGGGAAAAAAAGCGCCAGTTGTGTGTGGCAAGGTTCACCCAATAGCATTCTGGGCTGGTGTTAGAGGTTATGTAGTCAGAGAAGAAGTGATACCAGGCGCGGTGCCAAGAAGCTTGCACTGTGACTTTAAAGGGTTGGACCTCCAGCACCCCATCACGTACACTCCCTCTCCGTTTGTGGCTTCTCCCCGGTCCAGCTCCAGTCAGTCACATGCGCTTCACTCAGAGAGAGAAAGCTCCCTGACCGTTTTCCACAGACAGTTCACATGCAGGCAGCTCATAATGTCTGGCAGCGAATCACGATTGAATCTTTAATGGCTGTGTGTGTGTCTGTGGGTTGCATGTGTGTGTGTGTTTATACTCTCTCTAATGTCTGAACGGCTGCCAGAGCAGCTCAAGCGACAGTGGGATATCTATCTGCAGGGCTGAGTGTTACATGTGACTGGGGGTATATTTTAACTGGGTTATGTAAGTGCTCCAGCCTGCGCTCCACGCACGGATGAGGAAGGCTACGCATGATGCAGAGGACTGTGAGCTCACCACAAGCATTGCCTTCAGAGCACATTGAATAATTCCTTCACTAGGCTGCAACTTTGGGCAGGCAAAATGCACAGCATAGGAACTGGCCTTCTTGGTGCTGGTTAACCACCTTAACCAGACCTTTCAAGCTGGACTTCATTCCCTTGTGATTGTTAGAGCTGAATCATGCCATCAGCAAGTGTGCCATCTCAGATGATAACAGTTCCAGCTGGTAGAATGCAATCTTTTCATTAATCTGATAAGCAGGAGAAGAGGTCAGAGTGTGCGGTTACAGTCATAGTACGGCTCCTGCAGCAGACATGAAGACTTGCAGGATTTGGATAGAAACGCTCTCCCCTTATCAGACAGAGATTCATCATTGTTGCATCGTGATCCTATAGCACAGAATAAGCAAGTCACTGGCTTGTGATTGGCTGCAGCCTCTGTGTGAATGCAGAGCACATCAGAAACTTCTTGGTAAGTTCACTGAGCCTTTACTTCAGGCTCCCCGTGGAGAGATGATGAGCAGGCTGACAACAGGCTATCCGCCAAATCTACGTCCAATGTAGAACTGCCCACGCTCCCTCTGCTTGCACTTTTATGGAATCATTATGTGGGCGTTTTAGTGTGAGCTCCTATCTAGATATGATGTGATATGAGCCGATGAATTCTTACAGTAGGCTTCCGGCCACAGTTGGAGGGGTGCTGAGGATCATAGCGCTGTGTTTTGACCCAAAATTACATCGCAAGACTGTTCAGAAAGTATCATGTACATGTGTTCATACAAGGTTCGAAAGACAGTTTTAATATACGATGGACATCAGACAACTAAATCAACAATATTAATAATTTTAGGACAAACTGTCCAATACAGAAGATTAACGTAGGATTTCTCCATTGATTTTTCTCGATTTTTGTCCTGCTGGCAGGTGGGGCCTAAGGATGGCCAAGTCAGCTTGTCTGTACATTAATTCAAAATTTTACTTCAAGGAAACATATCTCGAAATCTACTGGATGGATTGCTATGAGATGTGGAAAGTAATTGGGTAGCACATTCTTGCTATGCAGAGGATGAACCCTTTCAGCTTTAGTGACCTCATGACCTTTCCTCTAGCACCACCATAAGTCTACAAACCCAATTCTCCCACTATTTGCATTCCTCCAACGTGCACCAAACCAACAGGACCCCAACCACAGAAGGCCTGCACTTGTTCTCAAAGAAAAACTTTGTTTATTCTGGGTATGTTACTGTTTACAACACTGGGTCACAATTTCATGGACATGGTAAAATGTTAAATCCTGTCAAGAACCAGTTCTCCATCGGTGGTTTTTGACAGGCGCCCCAAAAATGAAACACTGTCTACTACACTGTCTACCCTTTTCTTGCAGAGAGTGACTGCAAATGTTCTTTATATCACACAAAAAACACATTAATTGCTATGATAAAAACAGATATCCATGTGTTTATTGGAGATGTATTTTACTTTCAGATTATGTGAATCATCTCACATCCTTGCCCAAATTCATACTACAATCCCTCGAGGGGTCTCAGGCCAAAACCGAAGAACCTTTTTTTTGTTGTTGTTTTTTAACAGTGTATGACAAAAAGACAGAAAAGCAGCATGGACATTTAATACTGGTACCGATTGAACGATATATCAGCTGAGTTATTATGGACTGAACAGGGCATTCTGTATCATAGAAACACATGGTAGCATCTGATCAGGTCATGCCAAATAATTTTCACCTGAACATCTTATGACGTGAGTTATGAATCACAAATAATAATTGGCAGGGTGGTTTTGTGAACCTGAACTGTGTCAAACCTCAGACCTGACCTTGACCAACGCTTCTTCTCCCAGGAGAAAGGCACAATGCAGGAGTGAAAATTCACCTTGAGCTCACCCTATTCACACCTCGCCTCTGCAGCAGAGCAGCAGACACGCATTAGCCACCCATTTGGAGTTACATTACAGGGCAGTTCACATAAAGAGTCAGACCTCTGAAATTTCCATCTAGAAAGCATTATTGTGTTTAATAGAGATGTGGTTTCACAAAGAGCTCGTGGTGGGTAACATGTCCTCGGCCCTGCCCCAGGTTTGAGGTTTCTACTCTCCTCACCAATAGGAATAGAAGAGCAGAAACGTGGGCTTTATGTAATTTTTTTTTTCTTTTTGATCGGGCTGCTGCACTCATACACTTGCATAACATTGGGAGGCCCACATTAGGACTATAATTCTTTTGTTTGGAAATCATCCCAACCTTTAGAAGTCAAAAAAAGTACCTGGCATGGCTCCAGCGCTTTTTCTGAGTAGCACCGAGACTCAGGGGGCAACACGGGCTGCAGTGGAGTTTGCCCCCACCCCACCCTTCCATCACCTCCTCTGAAATAGAAATAATAAGATGCCACTTTAAGTGATGACTGAACAAGCGTGCACTTTACTTAGCCATAAGGCGCAGACTCTGAAGCTGCTCTTCCACATGTGCTCACATGAGGCAGCACATGTGTAATGGATTTTAAATGTCAACAGTTACAGTAACAGCTCTCGTGCGTAAGCGCATACGTGCAAAGATCATGCCTGTAGAGAGGAGGAATCACTCACGAATCTCTTTCACAGGAGAAACTGCGATGGCGGAGGAGCAGGAATGGGGCTGAGTTATTACTACAAGATGGCTCTGGTTTGTAGGACTTGGGATGAGGTGGGTGATGCTCAAGAGAGAGCTGGAGAGAGAAAGAGGCCGGGAGAGCGAGCCTTGCCTCAGGGGCCGGGTTAGATAAGGCGGAGGGAGAGGACAGGTGTCAGAGCTTTGTGTGGTTGCTTGAACGTACATGTGGAAGGAACATGAGGGACCTGAGGGACGCGAGGGTCTGCTGCTGCTGCTGCTGCTGCTGCTGTGTCCAGAGATCGCCCTAGTGCAGCTCTGTGCTTATTCTGGCATACACGTGACACTCTCTCACCACCCTGCCCCCAACTCTCTCTCTCTCTCTTTTTCTCTCTTTCACTCTGTCTCTCTATCTCATACACACACACTCGCTTCCTGTCTCTGTGTGTCCTATTCTTGTTCCTGCCTCTCTCAGCTCTCTCTCTCTCTCTCTCTCTCTCACTTTGCTCACACACCCTTTCCCTCTTCCTATCGTTCAGTCAGTCACCCTCTCCTTCACCCACACCCTCTCCTTGCACTGTAACCCCAACTCTCTATCTCTCACACACACATCACCCGGTCTCACCCACAAAGTACACACGTGCCAGCACTGGCATCTGTCCCCTGTGTGAGCTTCAGCGTGATGGAGTTTGTGAAATAAACCTTGCGCTGTTTTTTTAAAGTATAATTCAGAGACATATTCATGTAAAATCCTGCTTGTAATGGAAACCATAATTCACAGTATTTCGTACTCTTGGCGCTTTGCTTTTAATGCTTTTAATGACGCTTTGGATACACTTGGGATAATTTAACTCTGAAGATCTAATGTGAATCTTCTGTTATTAAATTTACAAAGACACCATGGGGTCTTGCAGAGAATGAGCACACACAGTGGACCACAGTGAGCTGCATGGTATTTCTTTGTCACCCGTGGAGTATTTGCTTCAGGAAACAGCCATAGTTAAAAAACAAAAGGCCAGATGACTCAAACAGCACTTTTCACAATGTGTGCTGCCACTGGCATCACCTGAAGCTGATACAGCATTAAGATTACACTTGTCTGTTTTTATTTTATGTTTGGAATACAATTGAAAAAACTGGATTTTAGGGGCCCATTTGTCTGTCTCAATTTTGTTGTAGTGCCACACACTGTGAGTCTGACATACAGGCCTAATTAGCTCAGAAAGAGAAAAAGGGTCTCCTTCACTGACTTTCAGCTGGGTGCTCCGCCACAAAAAACAAACTTCAGAGTGATGTTTCTCCAAGACAAATTAGTACAATACACTCGAACAGCATTAGAATGATGACCTCATCTTTTGATCATTTCATGGTCATTTTATTTTCAGGCACAAGCAACAAAACATGCTGACGCATTTTGGCATGCAGCCGGCATAAGGCCTTGATGAGGGGTTTGAATGATGAAGGTGCTGTTTGCAACATTCTTGTTTTTTATACTGTCTTTGCAATGTGATTAGTGATCATAATGATTCTAATTAAACAATGCTTAATCGAAACAACAATTATGTTGTCTTAGTGATTTTAATGATATTGTGAACGTGAACAGATATTAGTTATGAATCAAAAATTGCAAAAATCAGTTATTACAATACATGTATTGGAGGCAGCCAGGGAGGGCCATACCTACTTGCCAGGGGAATCTTAAATTTCATTTCACTTCACAGTATTTTGAGCAGCAGAAGAAAGGCCATAGCAAATACTTATGGAGACCACCGGGGATAAACTTAAGCTTTGGCTAAATCCCTCTCTAAAATGTCACTTGAAGTGTGGATTTTCAACGTGTTTTTTTTTTTTTTTTTTTATCTCTCCTAGGTGTTTCTCATGTTCATTTGATAACGGTGGCAGAGCTACCATGGGCTATCTCGTGACAGTGTCAGTGTTACAAAGCTGCAACACTATGGAGTTCCCCACACAGAACATCACATGCCAAAAATGCTCCTCCCATTCACCTTAATGTGGACACTAGCCTGCCCTGTGAACTGGGTGTGGAAAGTGTGGAAAATTCCAGGTTTTCTGAAGAAGAGCAGTTGTGTGTGTTTACTTCTCCATCTCTCCAGAGACACTAACTAGGTCAAGCACAAATGGATCTGCCAACAGTCTAAAGACTAGTGGTGACAGAGGGGGAGGGGGAGGGGGGACTTCTGTGGACTTTGGGTACAAATCTCATAGTCAGGATGAAGCTCCTTTGCCTAATTTTAGCTCAAGTCTCCCCCATGGCCCATTAACTTTCCAAAAGGGTCTGAATTCCTGCTGTATCCAGTGGAGCCCAGCTCAGCAGGATCCTGGTTAAACAGTTTAATGGTCACACTGCTAATTATGTAGCCACAAACTAAGCCAGTCAAGGACACACAACATTACAGCCATTTATCTAGCACTAAATCTTCCTTTGCTGTAAGCTCCTGAGCTTTTGAATGATATGTTTTCCGTTCTCATAAAGGTTCGCATCTGTGATTTTCCTTATAGGCATGTTTAAGCATGTGGATCCCATTCCGTTTCTCTGTATGATTTCATAGTTAGCTGGACAGAATTTAGCCCAGTTAAGCCCATCATCTCCGTGGTATTTTCTTTTACTGAATAAACGTGACCATCTTGTGAGATCGTGGGTTATTTTTCCAGACACGGCTTCTCAATTTCCTCCTTAATAAATGGCTGCATCTGCATTCACAACTAAATTTCCTTTCTGTTAATTACCAGATTACAAAACCACAAAGGACATTTTAGTTTAAAAAGAAAACAAAACAGCTCAACACTATTGTGTGATTCTGACATTGAACAACAGTGGAATGTCACATGCCTAAATAATACAATGAAATACTAACAGCAGGTATATGAAACCATATTATTATATAGGCATGAGGCAATGGAATCTTTAACATACTTTGCATGTGAGCAGAAGAGTGACGTTTCCCAAAAGCACGTGCCTGAGTCAGCCAGGTACGCTGGTGTATGGGTGTGTGAATGGAAGAGAAATGGTCTCAAAACACAGCTAAGTCCAATGACTCTGACAACTGATCCTCTGAAACACAGGTTTCAGCCAAATGTTTTAGGCTAATTGAGGGGGTCTGCTTCTCGACAGGGTCACTAGGTTCAGAGTGTCACAGATGGCTGAGCCCAGGAGCTGAATAGCCTGCATTTCTTAGCAAAGAGAGGGGGGGTTGACGGGCCTCCAGCAGGTCAATGAGTTTGTGTACCTTTGTGTGTGTGTGCGCATGTGTGTGTGTGTGTGTGTGTGTTAGCATGTGAACATACATGAAGAGCCACATGCATTAACCTGCTTGCGTTAGCAGTTTTAAGAGGAAGCAAGTGTATAGTTTTGTCAATGTGTTTAAGGAACAAATTGATATGAAAAATAGTTCTTTTCAAATTAAAGATTTTTTTTGAATCATTATTGAAAATGAGGTGACACAAACTCAATTTAAAGGCATTCTTAATTACCGATTAATGACAAAGTGGAGGATTTAGTAAATCCATTGGTAGTTTCGGGTTTAAAGTAATGAGCTCCAACACCTCAAAGAGGAATGCAGGGCAAGCTGTCAGTCCGCTGTAAAACCGAGTCACAAGCTGGAGCCAAAATGACAAATTCTGTGCGGTGGTGTATCTGAACTATTTCTTCCTGGCAACACTCAACATTCAAACACTTAAGTACCAAAGATAAGTGATTGTTCAATGCAAGAAGTAACCTCTCATTGTCCTTGGCTTCAGCAGAGCTTTTCTATCATAAAAACATGAGCTCTAGTCCTGTTGCTTATAAAAAGATTGACAGTCCTTTCTACTGTGAGTATATCATCAACCCTTTTATCTATATCCTTGAGCATGTTAATTGGATTTTTTCTTTTTGACAATGGTAACATGTACTGGATCTTGTAATACAATAGGGTGCTCCAGAAATGGGCCAAACATGGGTTCGCATCCATTCTCCTGAGTTTCTATAGAAGGCCATTGACAAGAAGACCTTGTAGCTATTCTTACCGCACCTCACCTGACCTTTGGCATTGCCTTTTTGAGTAGAATGTAACAAGACACAATGTGAAATGTGAGGTCTGGCCTGACCTGTCAGGGAAATCATTTTCTAAAACATTCATGGACAGCCAGCTAAAATGTCACCGCTGAACCGTATATCACCCGGGAGGTCATTTAGAATGAGGTTACAGATCTGACGGGTTGCTCTGAAATATGTCAGGTTGAGCCGTCGTACAGTGAAAGTGACCAAAATGATCATGGTGTTGCACACAGTGAAGATAATGGTGGCTGCTGTACGATGACTTGATCCGGTAAAGTGTGCAAGGCTAGACCAGGAGAGAGGAAACAGCTGATTCCTGGTGATCAGTAAATCAGCTTTACGTGTGCACAAGCAAAGCCGAGGCCAGGAGTCTTGACATTTATCATGGTCAGACTGGAGGGTCAAGCACATACGCTGGCACCATTCACTCTGCACAGCTGATCAGGACAAACGTTTACTGGGACTCTCCACGAGCTATGCCTCTAGTTCTGTTTGCTAGCCAAACATGCATCTGGATTATTGTTTCTTGCATTTTCTGACACCCATTGCTCTGTCTTGTGCTAAAGCAAGTGGGGTGATTGACCCTCCCCGCTTAACACTGAGCACAGATGTTGAAATGTAGCCTCTCCCCGAATATATGAAAGAGGATGAACTTGAGTGTTAGCCTGCTTTCCCTGCAATATCTGCTCTTTCCCTGCTCTCTGGGGTCAATAACCTAGTAAGCTTTCCTGTGCTTGGAATCCATTAAAAGCAAACAGAGGCTGAGTCACTGCTGCAAACATTCATTTTTACAACAGAAATTATTCATACTCCTTTAAAGGATTTTATTTCCTCCATACAATTTCAGCACAAACAACAATGTATGAACTAGCAATGAAAGCCTGTCATTTTAAGTACAGCTCCCATGTGCCCATGCTGTGACTAACTAGCATTCTTCAATCAGCCTCCCACTCCTGTTTGCACATGTCATCTGCTGCTCTGTCCTCTACCCATGCTGACGTCAGAAGAGGCTGGCTGTCCTCCTCCATCCCTTGCAGAGTGCGACCAGTTAGATTGGCAGTTTGGTCCAAGTATCCAACCTCTCCGTGGAAGCTCTGATTGACAGCAGACGCAGAGGGCCCGCACACGGCCTGTCTAATTACCAGGCCACATGGGGGCCATGCAAACAGCACGGGGCGTACAATATCAGCTCCTCGCCTGCTTCACATCCCGCATTGTGTAAACACTGATTGATTTTGTCCTTGCCCGCAGTCAGGCCAAGGAGCATTGTCAGTGTCCATCCAACCTCTTCACTTGTCTTCCCTTTAGTGCTCCAGTTACTCCCTCACATGCGCTCTGGCCGAAGCTCAGCCTTTATGGATGCTCCGACAGACGGAAACAGAAATAGCTCCACAAATAGACCCATCCTCCGGCCCACAGGGGAGCAGTAGCCCCACTTCTGTGTGCTCTTGCCTCCTATTTAGTGTGTGCCTCGGGCCAAAACAAGTTAGCTAAGAACCACAGGGAAATCAAATTTGGAGTTATTAGATCATAACCAAGTGTCCAGGGAGAAAGAGAAATGTGTGCATAAATACATATTGTTATGAAAATAGGTTGGTTTCTGGAGCTTTCTGTGGTCTGTCAATAAGAGAGCACAATCTAGAGCAGCTTGGTCTGAAATGGCAGGAAGGAATAGCAGTAAAATTAGGCAGCTGCATTTACCTCACACCAAGCTGCTTGCTAAAGTTGGAGCAACCTGCCTTAACCTAACCGAGCTCCAAGCCTGTGATGGACAGACTGATCCTGAATATAGACAATGAAAAGATAAAAAGAGGCTCCTTTCAGCAGGGTGCTGCTAGTGTGGAGATTGGATCACTCAAGCTCACGACCTCCCGTGTCCGTCAGTGACATGTTACATGATGCTCTATGGGTGATGAGAGGACAGAGGCACTCAGAGTAAAAGGATGTGTGGTGCAGGAGACTGGAGAGGAGAAAGCAGTGTGTCGGAGCGTGCTGAAATAGCACAGTGCTAGTAATGTGACAGGCAAGAAAGCTTTGTAATCCAATTGGAAGAAAAAGATTAAGGATTGAAATTAGCTAAGCATGAGTTTCAGTCTTTCACTTGCAGACGTTCTAAATTTAATGTACATATAGCTAAAACTGAGGGGAATATATTAGCGTGGAGTTTCCTATGCAAAAAAAAAGGTCTTCATATAAAAACAGGGTGGCATCTCAATGCATTTTCACAGAGCATGAAAGTAGGAGGTGAGAGACTGCCAACGAGTGAGTCAAACCTCCGTCTGTGTTGCCCCTCCTGCTCCATTTTTTTTGGCTGCCATGCTGCAGCAGACACAGACATCTCCTGCCCTCGACTGCACAGCTGCCCTGTCCTTGAGCCGGCCTCTCACTTCCCCCGCAAGGATGCTGTTCTGCATCTTCCCTCTCCCTCTGCCACCCAGATTGCTACATGACCCCTCTCAGTTCAACACCTTATACAGTTTCTTTTTTCACGGTTTTACCATCAACATAAAAAATCTGCTGTGGTCCAGGAAAGGACAAGCAACTCTTTGCCCTGTGGTTAAGTTACGATGGTACACTGCAAAGATCTCCATCTTAATAAGTCGTTTAGTCTCATATTCAGTCTTAAAATCTTATTTTTCTTATAACAACTGAAAAATTGGATGAGATGAATTCATTTGTTTCTAATTCAGTTTCACTTGTTTTGGGACGTTTTCTGGGAACAAGTATAAATATGCTGAAACAAGGCAGAAATAAGGCACGTGAGTCCACTAGTATTGAGAATATTATGACATTTTCTAGAAAATTCTGGAAACGAGAGGGATTGTCTAATTCACCCATCAGATTTCCAGTTCTTTTAAGACATTCCCAAGTTTGACGTAAATGTAATGTTTTGTATATTCTGCATTGGTATTATTGTTAATACAAAGGATTGCAGCTGTCTGCCCATGGCTACCAAAGAGTAAAACTCAGTAAATAATTTACAACTATGGCGTCTGCTACAAGGCACGCTCCTGAGTGCCATCTAAGCAGCTCGGCCTCAGGCAAGGAGCCTATGAGTTACTCCAGCGGGAAATATGGTGAAAAAGTGTATGAAGACAAGAAAGGGGCTTCAAAGCGCTGCCACATTAATAAAAGGGTCTCTCCATCTGCAGGCTGAGCCCTGAGGACTCACACCTCACATCGATCTCAGTAGGTGTGAGGCAGCACATATAAGCAGTGACTTACAGGCATGCAACAAGCGCAGCACTGGAATCTAAAGTGAGACTTAGGAGGTGGCATTTATAATAAAACTCTGCTAAAGAGCTCTAAACAGGCTGTGTAAGTAAGACAAATTCCTTACATGCATATTTACATATCATATAGGTGGAAACTGAAGAATTTACACACCCTCATGCATGTATCCTCATGCATGTGTCATACAAAGGATGTTGACGCATGCCTCCACTGTCTAGACTGTATTACACAGTAGA
>OMKZ01026536.1:0-10526 GCA_900302535.1 Neoniphon sammara
AATGTGATCCATCTTCCTTTTGTCTATGTTCATTATTCTATATTCACACTCTAACCCCAGTTATCTAGCCATGCACTCCATGCCAGTCAGATGCACAAGGACATTGCGGTGCTTCTTAGAGCCCAGTAACACATCTGCCATTAAACGCTGCTTTAATGTGATATTTCTCAGCTCTATCCCGATGTGTCCCCCAGGCCCCGCTCCTTCTGACTAAACACCAGACACGAGGAAGGAGGAGAAACTGACAGATTATTTTCTCCTCCACTGTGCTCACAGTCGAAGACTTCTCCGTTCCACCATATCAGTTTGATATACTTTTATTCCTTTTTACTTATGTGGCCGCGTTCCAGAAAGATGCAATGAATGTAATGGAGGTGGTGATATTTCTGCCATTATTTTGATGCATCTTCCCTTGGATGCAGTGTTTACTTTCAGCTTAACTCCTCCCTGGGGTTTGCAGTGACACGGTCAAATGGTGCAGAGTGGGACTCAATGTTTTGCAAGAGGCCAGACATCAGTAAGTAATATTTAGTGGAGTGATCTTAGGGCTAATAACATAAGTAATTTGAATAAATCCTCTCCATGTGGCACAGGGTTAGTTACCATAAGAGGTTGTAAAACTTCAGAAATAGCTGCCAGAGAGCCTGTGAAGTTGATAGAAGTTGAAATGAAATTTGGTTTGAAATGTGAAGACATCAGACCTTTGACAGCACTGTGATGATTTTCCTTTTATTTCTCATTTTCATTTTCCATACCCCTGATTTTTTTATTATTTTTTTCCCCCTGGCTCTATTGAATTGTGTGTGGCCTACGCAGTGATAGAAATTCTGCATTATTTCATTTACTTATCTCTGGTCATCACTCGACCCGATGTAATTTACTCAAGGAATGGCATTTAATTTCCTTACATTCCGTTTTTTTTAAGTGTTCAATTTTTGAGTCTGAAATTACTCTTCTAAATAACACATCAGTGAAGTCATCAGTCTGCCGTCGCTCAATCGTAACTCACCGATCTAGACATTATCACCCATTGTAGACTCTATCCAGCTAATTTCCACTGCCCACTGGACCTTTGATATCTTCTCACTAAGCCTGAGATGTCACTGTTACAGGGGAAACGTTAGCAATGGTCTACTTATCAAATCCCCAGGAAAGGCTGGCGAATCCCTTTCTCCCTGACCTTATCTGCTACCTGTCCAGAAAGCCTTTCACTCATTCTGCATCACATTACACACCACACACCCTTCAGCATACTTGCGTGCATCAGTGAATGGGTCCCCACACACACACACACACACACCCCACCCCCCACACAAAGAAACACGCCTACCCACCTCCTTCCATCCAACACATGAATAAGTGAATGTCCAGGAAGAATCCTCTAGATCTGTTTTGATTTCCTCTGGGTTCCCCAGTCTTGCGGAACACACTCCATTTAGAGATGCTAGTTAAGGCGAGATCTACACTACACAGGGTTCATATGGGAAGATTCATGCAGATTTCACTACATATTTAATTCGCTTAGCCATGGTTCAGGGGACAAGGCAAGACACTGAAGCATTTGAACCTTAGCTAGGCAGCAGTGTTGTGCTTAAATTTGTTGGTAACGAGATGGGAAAATGATGTCAAATGGTGCCACAAAATGGCTCCGGATGTGTTTATTGTGCTGGCAGCCACCAGGGAAGGAAATAGTGAAATGTGGATAAGGGTCCAACGTGTCCATGAAGAAAAAATGAAAATAATAATATAAAAAACACCATAAATAAATAAATAAGCAAATAAATACAATATTCACAAGACTCAAAAGAAATCATCCTCACAGGGAATGCCTCAACGTGTTGTGATGTTGCTGGCACCACAAAGGCGAAGGTTTCAAAGAGATGCATGAAAGGCATGGGAAGAAAGACGCATCTGTGAATAGAGACATTAGGATGCCGGAAAACATTCCCATTCTCCCAAATCAAGGTCGCGGCCTCAATCAGTGATGCCATGGATCACTTCATAGGACTTAGCCGATACTCTGAATGGAAGGCATCACCACTCATTGAAAACATCCTGACGAAAACAGAACGCGGCAGCAATCATGTAGAAAGCCAAGATGCATTTAGGGCCACTGGACACTGGTTAGCACAGTGCCTCAGGGCAATGAAAGAAACAAGATGACAGGACAAGGGCAAGCAAACATACAGTATGTTTGCTTGCCCTTGATATCTAGCTGAGGTAAATGTATAGAGGAAGGGTTTCAGGCATATAGCAGATCATCATGGAGCAGTTAGCCATATGTATGAAACCGATGAAAATGCCTAGGGAAAATGACATTTTAGTAGCTGTATATGTTGTCATGGAGATAAGATTACTGCAGGTGCGCTGCGCATTGTGATGATGTCAAGGGGCACACAGAAAAAACAAAAAACAGAAAAAGCGGGCTGCATTATAACGCGAGCTGTCACTGATGTTTATGGGTAAATATTCCTGTATATTGTGATGAAAGAGTAAAATGGTCATAAATACTAATGTACTGAAGCTAAGTCTCATGAGTGATGCTTTTCTACTTTCTGTGTGTCAAGTATACAGTATTGTACTGTGGGTGCAATAGACCACTAAACTGAAGGACTGAACGAGTTAGCATATACACTGCTAAAATCACACAGAGTAATGTTTAAATGTTTAATGGATTTATGGAGGGTACTGAAGTATAAGCTTATTGTCCTGGACACAGAGGGGAGATGAGCATGAAGCAACCAGTCCCACATGTTCATCTTGGTGCTGCGTTGAGTGAGTTGAATCTAAAATACTCCTCTGATAGTGAACATAAGAGAGTATATTTTCACTGTTTGTTACTGTAAGAGATTATTTTGATGAAAATGTGTGGAGTACTTTCATGTATTTAACTGTTAAGTGTTTAACATGAAGTAAGGGCTATACTGAGCCTGAGTGGTCTAAGCAATGTACATTTTGTCGTATCCTGTTTCAGTTATTTTTATACCAGGTTTGAGAGGCCACTACTGTTATCTATCATCTAATGACTATTGACTACTGTCTCTTAGCCTAACTACAATCTGTTGTCTATTGTTGTGAATACTATATTGAGTTAAAGGTTAAGCCTTACAGTGTTAGTATTAAAAGGTAAGTGTTCAGGGGAAGGATATATTCAGAAGAATATTTTGTTTTTGTCCTTTTTGCTATGACTGATACAGTAAATTGAGCACTTTATTGAGCACCTTATGTTGATGCTGCTGGCCTGTTGGAGTTTTCCTTGCATTCCCAAAATTTCAATAAATTAACGCTGTGTCCTATTAGAGCACAGTCGGGAGAAAAAGACCCAAAAATGTATTGTGTGTCCGGCTATAACGTAATTTGATATTTTTCCTAGATCTTCATAAAATGCACAAACCTAAAAGCAGCTGACTGAACTCAGTGGACCAAAATCAGGTTGGTCTGAGGTTTTCATTTCATTCTTAATTGTTCATAAGTGTATCGGTCAAGGGTTCAACTTCAAACAGTTTTGAAAAATCATTTTTAGTAATTTATCATTTGCTTATTATTATCTCTGGCCTTTGTTCAGTTCGTGCTCACAATTTCTCATTTCTAGTTGAGACAGAAATGTTTTGGTTTCTGGTTAAACTAAATATTCAGACCTGAGTCAGACACTAATTATATCTTAAAGAAAGCTGGATTGATTTGTTTTCTTCAAGAGAGGATTTTAAAGCCACAGCTCTTGGCACAAATTATCCAACATCAGTCCCCAGCTTCACAAAACCACAACAGTCAGTGCAAACAGCTTCAGTCCAAACTTCTGAATGTTTTATGTTTTTACCTGAAGCACCCCGCAATAATACGAATGCGCAATTTTCCTTCCACAAGTAGTATCAGAGACTGGTTGCAGGTCAAGGAGCAGCAAAGTGTGAGAGACGCAGAGAAACAGACAGAATGACCCTCAGATGACTGGACACACACCGCCTCAGGGGTCTTCTCTGACCTTTTCCATGCTGCTGCTTTCATATGGTGGCCGTCATATGCCATTTACATAGGCTTTAAGACAGAATTTCATTAGTAAGGTGATATAAGGACATACAGCAGCCAGATTAGAGTGTGAGTAGTCTTATGTCAGACTTGCAGTGGGTAGTATATGTGTATATGTATATGTATAAATACCCTATGCATGCATATGTTCATGTGTGCATGTGTAAATGTGTGTATGTATGTGCATGTATATATTGTGTAAGAATATGCGTGACTGTATATGCAGATGTATTAGCTGTGTAGTCCTGTACTACACTGCGTGTATGTGCATATATGTACACAGAGTTAGGCATTATGGTGTAGTTTTGTATCTAAAAAGTTTTCCTTATTTTTTTCTGTTTTCTGCAAGTGACTTATTCCAATTGATATTAATTGCCACATCCATTCAAATGCAAATGTGAACAGTTGTGTTTGACCCACCTGTGGTAATCACTGCACACCTTCACAGGGAGGAAAATCAGCACTCAGCACTACTGAAGAAGGCCAGTGGGCCAAAAATATTCTGTCTTGCTTACAATACAGAGTAAATAAATCTTCAAAAAACTTTTGATCGTACGCAACCCCACTTTGTCAATGGATGTGTGTGTGTGTGTGTGTGTGTGAGGAAAAAAGGGAGGAAAAAAGAAAAACAGGAGCAAGAGAAAGTGCAAAAGAGAGTTAAAGTTCATGAATATTGAATGAAATGACAATTTCCTTGTCAGGACCATGGAACGCGCAATAAATTCTCACAAAAATTATGACCTTTATGGGGCTATTTGCAGCCAAATTCAGTATAGCCAAGTGCTGATGACAGGTACACCGGGGTCTTGCAAGTTATAATTTGCAAGTGTATATTTGTATTAATGTCAGACATACAGCTTTTTGGAGATCTTGAGCAAAAAACTACACCAAAACCCATCCTATGTAGGATTTTGACAAAGAGGGTTGTGACTAATAGTTTGGACACATGCACTCCAGCTTGTGACAACCGAGCTGAGGGTTTAAGGATCAAATGAATAAACATGAGCTTTGTTTAATTATGGCCTTGAGTAGAGAAAATTCCTCAGATTGGGAGGACGTAAGCTGTCAGGAGGAGGATAATCTTTAGCACCTGCAAGATGATACATATAAGTCCCTTCAACAAACATGTCCACCCTAAATCTCTTTTAATAGGGTGTAGTCATACAGGGGAGCTGGGAGAGTGGAAGTGAAAGAGGGGGAGAGACGGGAAGGTGTAGATAGACGGAAAGACAGACAGAAACAAACAGGCAAACAGGGTGCGAATGAACTCTTTGCCACTTCCTAACCTCCCTGCGTGGAAGGCTGCGTGTTGGTTGGGTTAACCTACCGGCTGTCTCAAGGCAGCTCTTCAACTCAAACGCCCAAAATGCTGGTGTCTGCCTCTGAGCTTATCAGGCTTTCCCAGACGGTGATTTGAGCGCATGGAGGGAGCAGAGGCGCAGTGAAAGGGAAAAGGAGAGCGAAGAGGAGTGGAGGTGAGTTTACGAAGATGAAACAGACTCTACACTCGGGGTCAAATGAATCTGTGACTTATTTTTTACTCCTGTGCTCCTTTTTTTTTGTGGCGTGCCTCTGGATGCATTTCTATTGGGATGAGAAAGCTTTTTTTTTTTTTTTTTTTGCGAGACAAGCGCTGTGATGTTGCTCTGAGTAAAATCTGGGTGGAAGTGGCGGTGGTGGAGGAGGAGGAGGAGGAGGCAGGGGCGACGCTCATTATAGGAAAACAAAAATTATAAGTTTTTGTATAAACATTTCAGCGCAAGTGGAGGGCAAGACATTCACTGAGGTGTCATAATCAAATATCTCACCCTACACTGTCAGTGTGCTCAGTTATTTTTGGTCTATTGCTCATTAGGTTTTTGAGCTCCATGTAAAACAAAATGTTCTGAATCAGGAACTTTATAAAGCCAGTAGCAATTAGTTTTTATCCCTTAGCTGTCTTCCAAGCATAATTTCTTTCGCCTAAGATGGTCTAAATTTACTATTGTACATAAACTACCAGAATTTACTGCTTTTGCAAATGTAAAACATGTTTGGCCATGCTTGTGACAGCAAAAAAAAATAGCAAACGTGATCATAATCTGGGGGGTTTGAGTGTTGTGGCATAGGACGCATCCATGCAGGCTCCAGCCCTAATTGACTGTAATGTCATTTTATCTGCTCCAGCAGGTTATTGACAGCAACATCCCAGAAGCCTGTTCATCCTTCTGTTGACACGCTGGCATGGGACGCGCCATTATCATCTCATTACGACTCACGCTTTCATATAATCCTGACATTTCCTCCCTCTCTCTCTCAGAGTGTGCGAGCTGCCATCTTTGGCCGCATTGTGGCGGCGATGATGCAATGTTTTGTGTGAGTCTGTATGGAGGAGGGAGAGGGTGAGAGTGAGGATGAGCGGTAATAAAGACAGTTTTAATTTCCTGCAGCCACTCAACAGACAGTCCTTATCCATCTGGTGCTTCCCTCTCTAACAACCTCACAGCTTTTAAATCTCCTCGACATTTTTGTACATCAGCAAAATAAAAAAAAGAGAGGGGGGAAAAATGGCATGCTTAAATACAACGGATTGCTGAATCTACACCAGCAGTCTGAAAACAGTGTGAGACCAGCGGTGTTGTTTGTGGAGTGTAGGCTTGAATGAATAGCTAGTTATTACTGAAATAACTGTTGTGCAGTCAGTGAGGGAAAGGTCACGGAGAGACATGAGGAATGGGAGGTGTGCTGGGGCGATGGAAAGAACTTTGAGTGGTGTGCCAGGGATTAATCTTGTCTTCCCTGAGTTACCTGGGGAATAGGAGAACATGCTTCATGCTGAGAAGAGAGAAAACCTTAAAAAATAGAAGAAAATATGGGTGTGTATGTGTGTGTGTACTTGTGAGGAGAACGACAAAAAATAAGTAATACTGTATCTCCCCATGCTATGTTTGCTGTTTCCCCATGTGATGCAGGGATCACATGCTCTTTTAAAAGTGTGCGCAGTCTACAGTCGACCTTCTCTCTGAACCGTGTTTCTTTTCATCTACCGTTTCCAGCGACCCTAAACCATGCCCTTTATTAATCTTCCATAAAAAAAAAAAAAAAACAGCGATTCAGTCTTGTGCAGAGTGCGGGGGGATATCAGAGGAATCGATGTGAGTTGTGAGCAGCAGCAGGCCCCAGTGAAGGGAGATCCACACAGAGTGTGAATCCTACAATTTATCCCATACAGGCTGCAGAGAACAGAGGGAAGGCTCTGTATTTCCACTTCAACAGCCATCAAAAGCTCCCCAGTCTGTCTCCCATGACACTCTCTCATGACTTCAACTGGTTAGGCCTTTGTGAGGTGAGGTTGAAGCATGCCTGGATAAATGAGCAAGCATTCAGACTGTACTGGAAAACGCTGGCTGCTGTGTTCTTTTGTTGCCAACCCTGAAAAAAATAAAAAATAAAAAATAAGCCGTTATAACTTCATCCCACCTCGTGAGTTCATCTTTCTCCCCCTGCCGGCTTCACTTTGGTACAGTCTAGCTTTCATATGCTGATCTGACAACGACAGACTAATGGTGTTGTGCATATACTGTGACCGAGCCAACCTAACAAATGAACATAATGTTGCCTTCAGGTACCTGTCAAAATGTCAGAATCACAGTTTGAAAATGCATGAAACATGCCAACATTTACATGCAGAAATCATGGAAATCTTATCAACTGATGGCACAAGTGATGTTTCTCATGTTTAATTTTGAATTAAAATGTATCATATATAAATATATAACATATAAAATCCCAACTTCATTTAAATCATTCTAGGCTACATCTCTAATAATACTTGCTTTAGATGTGTCCATGTTCTGAGAAACAGGGCGGTTGGTGGAATATCTGTGGACTAGTCTAGGTCAGATTTCCTGGGCTGTTTTTGTTTTTTTTTTTAATCCCAGTTCACCACTATATGGGAGTTCAAGTTCAAATTTATTTAGAGCCCTTTAATTAATGTTGCAGTCTCAGTGGGCTTTACAGGGCTGCAGTATATAGAAAACAAAACAATAACCTCCGACCTGAACCTTCACAGCGGGCAAGAAAAAAAAAAAGAAAAAAGGAGGAAAACAAGCCAAGAGGAATGAAGATGGAAGAAATCTTGGGAAGGATCACAGAGAGCGGGAAGACCCTTCTAGGCCGGTCAGAAGTGCAATGGGTGCTGTTGGGAGGAGCATAGTGCCAGCAGAGATTGTGTTTGAACTGCAGAAATTGAATTTGTCATGCTCATACAGAACCACTGAATTAAAATAATAATAACAAATTTGAAAAAATAAATAAAAGATTTCCGGAATGAAATGCAATGGCTTGAAACTGAATATCAGTAATACTGAATCTGACTTTTAGCTACAATTTCACTTAAAATCACTTTTCCCGATTCAAATTCAGTTTTCTTGATTCAGATTGCACCTCCTGAGACACACATCTGGGTGTCCCTCAGTGACAACTTAAAGCCGGTGGCCTCCTGCGGGGATGCCAATAGTGGACTAACACTCCTCACTTACCCAACCACAAGCCACTTGGCGCTGTGCATCTCTCATCTCCTCAGCGAGTGGTCGAGTCATATTCTCCCTGCTGGGTGGTAGAGATGCAAATTGTGTCTGGACACTTTTACTGAGCTGCATGGAAGGCTTCAGTTTGCTATGTTGTCAATATCATATTGCTCAAGGTCAGCGTATTGTAACACAGCAAGCCTGTTGTTTGTTGTTTGCATCATTTGGATACTTGGATTTATCAGTGATAGTGGAGAATATCACTGAAATACGTGCATGCATCACCACTATCATAGGGATACAATACATTTCTTTTTTTTCTTTTTTTTTTTTAAGAAATTTAATTTTCACTTTATTAAACTTTTTGCTTGCAGCTAACTACAGCACATGTTGACTAGCTAAAAACGGGAAATGAGAAATGTCTCATGTATGTCTCAGTACAGTAGGTCAATGGACCTTTTGGGGATTTTTCACAATTCATGTGTGAACTTATCATGCTTGCTGTAAACTGGAGATAACGAATGCAGGGCCTAGTTCAAAAACAGAATAATTGTGTATTGGTGTGCATGTAAAAACATTCGGCGTCAACATTGTGAACAACGTAACTATCTATAGGTCTGTATTTTAATTTAACAGTCAAGAGCTGCACTGATTCAGATCAGTATACCAAGCATAAAAGTCTCTAATATATTCCTCTGTCAGTGACAGTTATGAATGCATGAATGTGCATTTGACTACTGTCTCCACTGGAGTGCATTTCATTGATCTCTCAGGCTTACGCTCATAAAAACAAAATAGAGACAGTTCCATATTACCGTACAGTGGTGCTTGGCTCTGTGATGCACGGGTATGATATGAATTGCAGTGCATGCACCATGACGGTGATGACATTTTTGGATTTCTGTTATAGCTAGTCGCCGGATTCACATTTCCATCCTTTTCATTTGGGCTCCTTTCACTGCAAGATAAGAATATTGTGATTGTTTCAATTTGTCTGCCTACATACAAACACTGGTGAATTATTTTTTTAATCTTCCTTGCTGCAGTGTTACCAACATTCAAAACACCACAAGTTCATGCACTCTCATTTGTTTCAACCCCGTCACATCCATGAAACACTTTAAGAAAACATAAAACAAACATTACCGCTTGCACCAAATGCATGACAGCTTGCCATAAATCCAAAACAGCATAAATTGGACCGATTATTCTTCTCCTGTCTTGAACACACGGTCCATTCAGTTGACTCAGGGCCTATGCATCATTGCTGTTGTTTTTTAATGCAATTCTTATGTGCAGAGCTGGGTCCTACCCAGCAGATCTGCCAGGCTGCCAGGCGAGCTCAGTTAGCCAGCTCTGTCCTATCAGGAATACCAAGTACATGTTTAGACTACACGGGGGATGGGGATACAGATGCCTCTGTGTTCAGCCTCAGCATTGCAGGCTGGAGGCAGAATGCCACCATATTACAAAAACAATGCCTAATCGTCTGACTGTGTTGCTCATCAGAGGAAACATGACTCCTCTTGTTCTGCAGAGCCGAGGCTTGCTCTTGCAGCACTGTGCATTCAAACATATGCACATGCATAAACACAGACACAGGCACTGACATATGCACACACAGGCTTGCACGCACGCACGCACGCACTCACACACACACACACACACACACACACACACACACACACAGAGTGCAAGCAGTCATTATTATATTCTGGAGGCAGGCGGGAGAGAGAGGACAGTGCGCCCCTGCTGTCGTACAACATGAGGGGACATGAGTGATATGGCTCTGTGCCTCCAGGTCTGCCTTGTCACTCTGCTAAATTGTTGTAATTTTCTTCTCCCAGACTGGCCTCCGGTGATGTAACCTTCTACGTTTCACCTTCCTACTATCCTAAGGTCAAAGAGAGCCACTGGAAGCTGAATCTTAATACATCTAATCAGGGCAAGGATCTATTCACAGGCCAAGGAAAAAAGATTATTATTTTTTTTATT
>OMKZ01026536.1:15610-35470 GCA_900302535.1 Neoniphon sammara
TATTAATGCAATATATAACAATGAGGAAAAAGACTGACATATGTACAGCATGTAGAAAATGTTCTCAATACATCTTAAAACATAATACTGATACTGTAACGTGCAGTACGAGCTTTTCCAGTTCTGTGTGATTTGTCTCCCTCTTGTGGCAGTAAATTAATGCTGCACCGGGGAATGCAGTTCAGTCTTTATGTGCATGAGATGAAAAAAAAATTCCAGGCAGTTTTATTGGTAGGTTTTAGGCTTAATTATCATCGCGTGGCATTAGATTGAACATAAGGTACGTTTGTTTATATGTGAAAGTTCTGTACTATACCCATAAAGAGTCTAAACCTATCAATGTGTCTACCACAGTCGGAGGCTGCCACTGTCTGTTCTACTGCAGGTTTGCTTCGCCTCCCGAAACCAAAGGCCTTTGTTGTTTTCAAAAATCCATATAACAACTCACAGAGGCATGCTGCTGCGTTGAGGTGCGTAATCCGTCATTGTAATCAATCATCAGGCATCAACATGACAACTATTGTAATTTATCATAACACAACTTTGTAACTCCACAATCGCTGCAGTTACAATCCTGTCAAAAGTAGTCCCATTCTGAAAGAACTGAATGAAGAGACAAATGTGCAACTCCTGCTAGGTCTTGCCTTCCACTCTGTTTCGTTTTGCCTCTTCACTGTCTGCCTCCACTGGGAATTAACAGTGTACAGCAACGGAAGAAGGAAAAAAAAATAGTCCCATTACATGCAATATCTTTCTGCTCGGTGAAGTCATGTTTGGAAAAAAGTAGGCTACATCTGAATTTAAATGATGGATGGCGTATGTAAATGCAGGAGTATGATGGTGATGGGAAATGAAGTAAATTGGTATCATCCTTTAACAGTTCTACATGTACAGTATGTGTAGAAGTCTTGGCATTTGTGTCGAGAGAACAATACACCCTCCTGATAGGATGACCTCACTTACAGATGTAGATGATATGCACATGCAGATAAAGGAACCCTACATAAAGAAAAAAAATAATAAAAGTGGCAGTGTGCAAACACATGAAAATTGATTACTCAGGTACATGTCACATATTGTACATCATATGGAACATATATGAAGCCATTCTGAATATCTGATGAACTGAAAGGAAGATCTTTATTGCATGACTATGGTCACAATTCAAACCATGGCTGACATTTTGAAATTGCTTTTAAATAACAGTAACTCTAGCTTGAAAAAACACAAATGCACCATGTGACTTTACCTAATCTGTACTTGTTCTTGTTTTTAAGATTATTCTGTTCATTTTCTGTCATTGTTTTTGCTTGTTTTCCATGGTTTTCCGTGTCTTCTCTGATGATCTAAGGTTGGTGGTTCCAAGTAGGCTTGGCTAAGTTGGGTCAGTAGGGTAGGTCTGTTTGTCTTTCCCACATTCACATATATTCTGTGTCGTGTGTTTGTTTGTTTTGTTTCCTCTATGTGTTTTGTTTTGTTACATACTGTATTACATCATTTTGTTTTTTGACTGACTGTTGACTTGAAGCATTTTTGGCATTGGTACTTTTCCCCTGCTGAATTGAAAATGCACCCAATTGTAACTCCAACACTGTGTGCACCAAGCGTGATTCTTCTGAACCACTTAATCTCTACCGGGTACATTTTATGTATTTTTTAAACAAGTCACTATACCTTCAGTGGATGCTTCTATAAGTGTACATGTTCTTTCTTTTGGTACCAGTGCAGCAAAGTCTCCATTGTGTTTGTTTATTATCACAGTCAATCTCAGTAGGGATTGGCCAGCACGCATTGCAACTGCCTGTCAATTGACAGATTTCCATCGGGATTGGTCATGTTGAAGACGTGTGGCAAACAGTTAGTTGTGGTTGGCTGTTATACACTTTAGCTCAGGGGCTGTCAATTGACCAATTGATCAATTCCACGGTGCACTTCTCTCCACTTCAAGGGACAGAAGGATCGAGAGAGAGAAATGACAGAGCCCACTTTAAAGACTGTAAAGACTTCCCCATTAGCAGTCCCAGCTGAACACAGTTTATTTCTTTGTCTTAATGTCCATCCAGCTGATTTGACTTTAGCAGCTTAGGCTTTGAGGAGGGGTTGGATCATAACAATACAACTGCAGTCTAAATTTTGATTGTATATTTGATATACTCGCGTTGATTTGGCTGTAAGCTGTAATATTGGTCAATTCACAGGTAAACATAAAGCTTGAAATCAGCACTAAGCTCATTTTCACTTAATCTTTCAGTGAGAAAGGTTTCAGATTTTGCTCAAATGGCTCAACAGTGGTATAATAAATCTCTCTATATTTCTCTCCCAATAAATATTAAAGCATCATGGGGCCACAAGGTGAGAAAAAAGTGATTGAAAGCATTTTTATTTTTCATTGCCAGCATATAAAAGAGGAACCAACAGAGCTTTGAATACACCGTACTTTGAAATGAAGCCCCCAGCACTGTACCCTCAGCCTGCCAGGAGATGTCAATCAAAATGTCACGCCCCCGAGTGCCGGTTGAGTGTGTTACCCTTCAAAGAGTGTTTAGAGAACAAATGAATGTGAATCCCTTACTGTAATCTGTTTTGTGATTTTGTTTTTCTTGGCCTTTGTCATTACCTTGAGCTACTTGTTGGTAAGGCACAGAGCTTAACAAGTTAAAAAATGGTCATATTTCAATTCATGGGGTGTTTTAGTTGAATTTGCAATTTGCAGCATCACATGGAGAGAGAGTGTGTGTGTCCAGAATACACACGCAGGCTTGATCCAGGAGTCAATTGAACAGGACTAGTGAATAAGAGAGGCACAAAACTAGCCTGGCAGAAGCAGCTGTCGAGTGTAACCCCAATCATGTCTGTCGGACTGAACCACTGACTTGCATTCAGCTTTTGCTCTGCTCTCTCACACACACACACGCATATATGTGCACCCAAAAATCACACAGGCACACAGCCACACACTGAGGCTTTAGTTTGCTACATAATCTAATGAATTCAGGCTGAGTACCCAGAACGACCTGTGCTGAGACTGCCTTCATTTCATTGTCAGTGTTTATATGTGTCTCCTGTCCTCGTTTAGATGGGGAGGGTGGACAGACATCACACTCCATTGTAGATGCGCCTCAGATTTCAAATCCCCGGGTAAACTCACCAGCTTTTATGTGTTGACACTGCCAATAAATTGATAAATAAATAAATCAACTGCAGGCTGTGTGTACGCCTGCGTGCGTACGTGCTCACGTTCACACATCTGTGTTTATGCATGCATGTGTATTATGCATCATTAGGGTTTTTTGTGTCACTGTGTGTATTCCTGAGCTGCTCTGTTGTTGTTCTTGTATTTCTATAGGACTAAAAGCAGAATGTAGTTATCATGCACTATTCATACCTGGACTAGGCATGTCAGATTTCCTTTGAGGAAAAGAAAAGAAAAGAAAATTGTATTCCCAGTCATTCTGGCTGGCTCCTTCCCATATTCAGAGAGAATATTAAGGCCATCCGCAACAGTATCGATCGAGAACCTCTGTTTTTGTTTCCAGCTCAGTATTGTAAAGGAGAAACATCCGCTCTTGGGTTCGTGTTAACTTTTCCTGGCGATTTCTTAATTGCGGTCATTCATGCAAATAAAAGGCTCTGCCAGAAAACGGGCTAAAGAGACGCTCGGCGTGAAAGAGGTTCACTGGTATAGCATCAGTGCAGAGAAAAACCTGTATCTCTGGTGAGTTCCTTTCAAGTCCTGACTGAAGACTGTATTAAAGGAAGGGCGCTGTTAAAAATGTCAAGGGAGGCACACTGAGGTATACTGACCTATTTTAAGGCCTTCAGGGTCACGCTGAACACAAATTTGGCTTTGAATTTCTCTTTCAGTATGAATTCTATGAAATGCAGCTTCTCAAATGGAGCTCTGGGTCAATACGGTTGCCTCTGTGTCTCTCTGCCTCTATGTATCTGCAGTTTGCCACCTACAAAGGTCCAGTTTATAAAGGAGCTGCCAGATTTTTGCTCAGTATTGGGAAAGGGATTGTCATGGTGACTTCTTTGGACTCTTGTTTTCTTGTGTTTCTTGTTTTGGTTTTCTGTCTCTGCTCTGTGTGGCCCTCCTGTGACCCTGCAGCCCTTCCCAGCCTGTGTTCCCCTGCACACCTGCCCTGTGTTAGTCTCATCAGCCCTGCCCTGGTCTTGTTGCCTGCCACACCCTCATTGTCTCCCTTGTCATCCAATCCTAGTGTATCCCTCCTTTTCCCAGGGCCTTCCCACTCCAGGTGTGTCTTGTTCTTTAATTAGCTCCTTGTGTGTATATACCTGTTGTTTCCCTTTGTTCTCTGTTGATTTGTTTGTCTACCTTCCCAGTGTTGCCATCTGTGTTTTCTAATGTTCCTTGCTCCTTCTGTTTTCTATGTGTTGCTTTATTTTTTTGCATTTAAATAAATAGTTATTTCTTCAGTCCCTGTGTCTCCTGGCTCTTGCGTTTGGGTCTACCTTCCTTGCTACAATGTGACAAGGGATATCATTCACAATACTCTAAATTGCTCAGAAACCAAGAACTTGTGTCCAAACATAATTATTCCATATCATTGAACTGCTCTCCTTCATATTACAATCTTACAAATTATTCTGTTTTCCATGTCTACATCACAATCATATACAATCATTTTCCTATCTCATCTTGTTATCTCATCTTGTTAACACATCTGACTCAGTATTTATTATTCGGGTCTGTTATGCAAGTCATTACATTGATTTGTATACTCCCTGCCGGGTACAATATAATCTCAAGAACTATTTGGTGTTGTTTTTCTGTTTATTTGTAACTACAACTTTGCCACGAACAGTAGGTTTTCATTTTGTTAAGATCAAACTTCAATTCTCTCCTGGCAATAATTGTTTACATCAGGATGTGCTAAAGAAAAGCTACAAAATCACCTGGGGTATCTGGATAGGTGGCAGCCAGGTAAAAGTGAAGCACAACTTAAGAAAAATAAATGAATGAGAAATAAGTCGATTTCTTTTTTCTTTTTTCTTTTTTTTTTTTTGTAGCACATAACCACTTTCATCTCATATCATCTCTCCTCTGCATAAGTATTCTCCCTCTGAATGACAGGGTCTCAGTAGCCCTTGATCTATTAAAAAAATGGGGCAAATGAATGGAAATGGAAAAAAAAAACTCTACCCTTCACTATCTTAGAGAGGCAGAGGGGTTGAAAACATGCCATCTGAACCTTCAGAGACTCCTCCTAACAATGGATAAAATAAAAGTTCCTCCTCATTAACTCAAATCTCATGTTTTCCCAGCTCTGAGACATGCTTAACCCATGCTGTGCCTGATCTGATCCCTGCTGTTGGCAACTACAACATTTATGGCCCCGAGATTTTTCATTCTGAGAAATTGGGAACAGAGTTTGCATTTGCATATCCCAGAAACAACATTATTATAGGTATAAGGCTACGCAGAGACTTTCCAATAGGTCATTGATGTCACAAACAAACATTACAGTAACTGTGGATTAAATTGCCATATGTTATTCTGGAGGTCCACTATATTCAAACTCTCTGAAGCAGTTTATGTACCAGGAATGTAAATCACAAGTTTCATCATGATACAATATTATATCATATCTTTGGACAATGATACGATATTTGCAGATATCACAAAGTCTGCTGCAATATGATTTCAATTCAATTCAATTCAGGGGTCTGCGATCAGTACAAGACGATATGCTGATTTATTCCCAAGAGGGGGGTAAATATCCGCATTGTCTTTTTCTTGGCTGCTTGCCATTATTTGCCTGGCACTGGCACTGTTTGAAAGTTTAGGAAGGAGGTGTGTTTGGACGGAAATGATGACACAGCACACAGCCATGCCATGCAAATTTCAAAATAAAGGCGTATCTTAAAAATGATGACATGGATCGTTTGTTTTTACTTTGCATCGATATATTCGATTGCTGATCATTGAATCAATATATCGATCCAGATCGATGGATTGTTACACCCCTATTACATACATGTAGTACATGAGACCACAGACATAAACCTTGACTGTGATGTCACTTTAAAAACTTTAAATACGAACAATAACAACATGCCATGCAGCCAAAAAAAAACAAAAAAACATTAGGTCTAATTTTGGTGAATGCAAACTTTAAAAAAAAGCCTCTGAGGAATTTCCATTGTGTATGCACCTGCCTTCGAATCCTCATAGAAACTAATGAGTATGATCAGTGATGAATTCAGTTTATCTGTTCAAGAAGCCACTGCAAATTTGCGCCCCTGTACCCCTAAATGAGGTGTTTCACCACGGCTCAGACTGAAGAAAGTTTCTCAAGAAAAAATCTTAACTTCATGATATAACCAAACAATCAAAAATGTGTTGGCCTGAAAATCATAAAAAAAAGCAAGTCTTGATTGCTCTCTGGCACTGTTCCATTTATTTTAATTCATTTATTTATTTAACAGTAGCAGTGGGCAATTAACTCCATCCTAATTAACTCTCGCAGTGTTAACAAACCAAAGACACAGGAGGCATCCCAGGACCGGATCAGGTCAGCACATATAGCTGACCGGATCCTGGGATGGGTCTCGAGTTAGGCCTCAACCAGTCATCCAAACTAACCAAATTCTCCTTGATGAATGAAATAGTTCAGTTAGCTGCAGCTTTAAAGGATAATTCCAGTTCTCTCCAAGTTTTTGCTATGACAATTAATTGTGTTTGAATTTTGATCACTCACTTGCACATTGGAGCTTAAAACACAAAAGCCCATTGAACACAATAACAATCACACAGTGCAGTGGGATGTTCCTGCATCCATTATTCAAGTATCTTGTGCATATTATGGTACTAGATTAGAGACAAGTAGACCATTGATGCTGGGTATGTGGGAATTTTCGCTTGGCTGTGATATCTCCCACCTGGCGTAACAAATTGTGGAAATGTGTCAAAAAACAAAAAAGAAAGAAAGAAAAAGAAAAACAGTAAACAGCAACAAATCTACTAATGTTGGCTGCCCATGCTATGAAAAATCACATTTATCAGTTATATTCACACTAATTCGCCCAACCGCATTCATAAAAAGCAAGAAATGTCTGCTGTGGTTTGTTTGTTGATTTGAAATTCAGAAATACAAATGATTTTGGATGCGTGGCTTTCAACAAGTAAACCACATGGAATGTTTGCCAACTGAAGAAATGAAAGCTCATTCTTCCACTTCTTCCAGTGTGACTTGAACAAAGAAGATCTGCAACAAGCAAAATAAACAAAGAAGTGTATGAGCAAGGCTAAAAACGTGTCAGACTATCATGACTGCAATGCAATATTTGTTCCTTTGTCACTGACTGAAAAGTCGAAGTAAATAGTGTGAGAGTTGTTGTACTGAAAGGACATATTTTAATCACATTTTTGATTCAACTGTTGGAGATTACCTGTTGGCCTTGTGTATGTGTGTGTGTGTGTGTGTAAGTGATGACAGCACTCCCGGAGGTACTGCATGAAAACTCTATAGTAGAGTAGATGATGACATTATCATGAATTGAAAAAATAGGTAAATAAAACCCCAGTTACAAATAACTGGAATTGTCCTTTAAAGCTGAAGCCATATTATGCCTCACGTGCAGGCCTCTGAGAGACCAGTTGACTCCATACTCCCTGTCCTGAAGGGCTTTTTGGGTCACACCACATTTTTTACACCAGGCTAAACAGCTGTGAGACCAAAGTCCACAATATGGAAACAAAAAAGACTCACTGTGGTACAATCACTGTCTCTGGATCAAGGACATTCGTGTTTTTGTTCCACAGAGGTCTTTGCTCCGCAATGTCAAGTGTCTCCTCTGAGAATGTTTAATAATTAATCAATGACACACTCAACTGGTCACAATAAGCATGGGGCTATTTACTTCAGAAATGAGTGCCTCCTCTCTTCATTGGCTCTGCGCTCTATTTATTGATTAGCTGTCCATCTACTCAGTATCTGTCTCTCTTTTACACACACAGTGTTGGCCATCCTGCTCAAGCGGTTATCTACCCATTATTAACATATGCTTCTTCTCTTTTTTCCTAATGAGAGTCCAATCTCAGGAGCCCCTGGCACCAGCCCAAATATCATAAGAAAACAAATACCCACTTGAAAAATAATTACCTTAACGGGCAACTGTGGTTTCTAGAACAAATTAGTATTTGAACCATTTAAGACTGGGGCACCCATTAGCCTGCAACCCCTGCTTCATACTTCAGACCTTATTTGTCAACACTTCTTCATGGAGTAAAAGAGGAATTAAAGAGAGGAAGTATGCATGGTGTAAATTTGTTTCTAATGGATCCATGGGATTTCAGAAACATTGTCTGCACCCCTACAAAAAAGCAAGGTCCATTTTATTCATCTACCAATTCTGACCCATATATGGTGTTCCTTTTGCACTCCCCCGGGCCAGAAGAAGTTATCAAGACGCATTATAAAGTCGATCCCATGGCCCCTATTAGAGGAGTACTTCAGTCTGACCAACTAAGCTACTGAACTGTATGCCCCTTTTAATCCATAGTTGCCTGTCCCTGTCCACGTCTCCACAGTGCCCTCCTCAGGGCTTCAGAGTGGTGCTGCCACTGCTACATGCTGGTACAGCTACTCTGATGGCATTTTGTACACAGGTTTATGCCACATAAAGCAGACACTACTCTAAATTGTAGCTGGTTGCAAAGTTAAATGGACACAAACTTTATTGCAACTCCAGCTTAGTTGCTACTGTTGCATTTTTTGGGGTATTTTTCATAAGACTTTCACCATCACCGTTTGTTTTGGTGCTGTTCAATATGTACCCATGGGGAGTTTTGTAATGCTAAGTTTATTTCCACATGCTGACTATGCTCCACCCCTACAGTGCAGAAGCAAAGAGCAAAAACAAAACTTCCAAATCTGTATTACCATTTCATCTGACGTTCCAGGCTGAGAGCTGGTTTAAACCCAAGAATAAACATGCCACACACAGCACTAGCCAAAAGAAAAAAACATCCTGCAATATTTTAAATATATTCATAGCTGGTGAATTTCAGTTCTGTGATTCATTAGCTTCACATTTATGAATGAAAAAAAACAAAAACAAAAAAAAAAACCCAATACAAAACATACCAGTCCAGGCTTTTCATGCTTACAATCAAACGCATATATTTGATCATTGACATTAGTCCTTTAACACACTGACATGGAGAGAAAACTGTACAAATCAATGCCAACTTTTGTTCACTATTACTTTCACCTGAAACTGGGCAACAGGGTGGCATTATGGGTATGGAAATCACCCCTCAACTTCAAACATACCTGTGGTATCCCACCTATGCCCACAGCTAACACTAATAAGAAAATAGAAAAGCACCACAGTTATCTTAAAAACTGGGATTATTTCACCAATGAAATTAGAAATGAGATACATAAGGAAAAGTTTGCAGCCTTCAAACATACAGTAACTTATAGACCTAAATGAAACAGAATATTGAAAGATATAAAAACAAGACAAAAAGACTTATCTAACAATGCACAAGTTATCTGTGGAATCTCAAGGCTGAAAAGCTCCAGCAAGGTTTTGTATTGCATGAGACAAGAGGCATATAGAAGTTGATAAACCACCACTGCACACAGTTAAGTTTTTACTTTGCACAGTCGCATAATGGCCACAAAGACACACTTGAATAAAACAAGCAAACACAGACATTCACTGCATTCACTGGCTGGGTTTTCATCTCTATGCTCAAGGAATGTGTAGTGCAGATGAAGGGGCCAAACAATTTTAGATGAGTAAAGTGAAAAGAGCCTCTCTGAAAGATAATATGTTGCATGTTCAAAAGTTGATATATGCGATACAGTTTGCTTCCACTGTATGGTGTGAAGATGTGAAGTAGAGGATTAAGTGGCAAGAATAAAGGAAAAATAACATTTGTTCAGGAATCTTTATTAAAATGGTTTCATTGGATGGCTGTCATCACTTCACCCCTGCTCCCACACAAATAAATAACAAAAAATACATTAAAAAAAAAGAAAGAAAGAAAGAAAAAGAAAAAAAATCAATACATCAATATTGCTCTGGAGCCACTACATCAATAGAGACAGCTTGTCTCTCAATATGAAATAAATACAAGACCGCTAGCTTTCACAGCAGAATAATATAACATTTTTTTATACTGACGGTAGCTGAGGTTGGACAGCAAGGCGGGAGGCAGGAGGCAAGACCCCAGAATGATCTTTCCTTAGGTTGTAAACACTCCTTCCCCTACTGTGTATTGGGAATCCGCATGTTTCAGGGCTTGCAAGTCTTTCCTATTTGAAATTGTGCCTGTAAAGGTAGATATTTCAACTGATATTAATGAGAAACTGCAAATTCATATGCACATAAATGTAGTATAATCTTTTAGAGTTTTGGCAATGTCAGCCATTGACTCGCCCGGTTAATAATCCAGCCTTGGGTTCATCTGCCCTGTTGAAGTGTCTATGAGCAATAAATAGACTCTCTTACAGCTCCACTGGGACACATCTGGTTGTCCATCCTATGTTTCCATGGCCCTGTATTCCCTCAATGTAATCTTTTCAAACTGAAAACAGCCACGCAATCCCTCGAAGCGTTAAAGGAAGAATAATTTCCAGACTTCTGTTATGAAAAGAAATTGTGGGTTTTCAGTCAATAATATCAGAAATGGTTTTTGAAAATGGTGCATGAAAAAATAACACTGAGGGGATGTAGGACACTGGGAACATAGATTTGCTCCCCTGCTCTGTAACTGATCCTGACCTCTGACCTCCCCTATGGAGGACAACTAGCAAAGAGGCGATATGACTTTCAGGAGACATCATGGACAATCTGCTGGCCTCCTCTTGGCCAGTGTTGGCTGTGAACAGGTTATTGCATTTCAAAATGTCCAGCTTGGCCATCTCACCAGAACTAATAAACTGTTCATTCCTGGGCTTTTTTTTTTTTTTGTCTGGGAGCTGATCATTTCCCTGCTGAGACATTTGAATTGTTCTTCTGTTTCGAAACATTTTAATTGCTCCTGTGTTTCAATAATGTCAGCTTGTTTGCTAGCTAATTGTCAGCTACCAATCACTCAACATTAACACATCTTCACACACCACCTGACATATCTAGAAGAAGTTAGAGCTAGAGGTGGTTAGTATTTGCATGTGAATTGAATATTGTTTGCTTTATCAAATTTGTTAGCTGTCCTAAAAATTAAAAAAACAACTATTTATTAATTGAACTGACTTCTTTCAGGCTACAACTTGTGCTTTACATTGTAGACTAGGTCTACAGACAATAAACTTTACTCTCATAATATCCTTATGAAATTCGAAACAAATCCACCTTATCAGACTATTCACTTTTACTTTTAATTGCTCTAGATATACACTACGCCTATATTTTTCAGGTATCTGTTATTTTTAGACATTATTTGAGCATAGCCAACTCTTCAATAGGCCTCCATGCTGGTACTAGACATAGTTGCCATGCGATTTCTGATGCAACTGCAAAGCCCCTATCAAGTACTTTACATGAAAAGTGGTGCCTGGAAATCTACATATTCTATTCCTCTCTCTGTTTCTTTCTCTTTCTCGCTGACTTTCTCCCTCCTTCTCTATTCTGTTCCTCCTCTCTCTCTTCCCATATGCAGCTCGCATCTCCCAGTTCCCCGCTGACAGCTGGATTACCATGTATCAATGCGGTGCCAGAAACTGGCTGCCAGACAAAATCATGTTTTGTCTCATCCCTGGCTCCCACAGCCTGGTGAGGGCCAACAGAGTGTGACATTGGGAATAAGCGAAAAAAGCTCAGGGGTGACCGATGACGCAGGTGACAAGAGGTGTATGTTTCCAAATCTATGTGTGTGTGCATATGTGCACGCCATAAATGTGTGCTCGTTGTCATCCTGAAAATGGCATCTGAGCAAGACGCATTTGATTGAGGATTTATTTGGCCATGTTCAGTTGTTAGATTAACTTAAAAAATGATTGACTGTAAGCAAACACCAATATCTCTTGCTCTGAACTCAATCAATTGGCTGCTGACAGACAGATTACTTTTCTCATATGATCACATTTACATTTTGATCATTACATTTACAGTTAAAGCCCAGCAATGTGTGCAAATGTGTGTAGGTGTGTGCATATGGCCAAAAGAATGAATGAGTGTGTGTGTATGCATGCACAAGTAAGTGCATGTGTGTAAATATATGTCATTGCATGAGCCTGTGTCTGTGTGTGAGTGTGTGTGTCTGTGCGTGCATGCATGTGCCACCATGTTGGAAGGTTATAAATGCTTATTGTCCCAGAGATCATCCTGAAATTGCGGCGCGATGAGAAAGATTCTCACTGGCTTGCAGGCTGAATATTGGATTTTCCAAAAAGTCAATAAAGGGCTTGATCATTAAAGTGAATAAATATTCTCTCCCCTCAAAGCTATTTCAAGTCTTGCAGTTTCCTATCGCTGCTGTGGCTCTTTTATTATTTACACTATTGTGCTGACACACGCTCTTCTGCCATGTAGTGTCTCATATGAAACCGAAAAGAAGTGCACGAAGGGAAAGTTGCCAATAATACAGAGACAGCTCTATTAAAATGGATAGCATTTTCCCCAATCTCACTCTTCCTGCACTCCCAAAAAATAATGTATATGATTTCTGTCAAGGCTTTGCAATAGATTGGCT
This sequence comes from Neoniphon sammara, assembly GCA_900302535.1. NCBI lineage: Eukaryota > Metazoa > Chordata > Actinopteri > Holocentriformes > Holocentridae > Neoniphon > Neoniphon sammara. Next base: position 28,284 of record OMKZ01026536.1, read on the forward strand.
TTTTGTATAATATCTGTTTCCCAGAGGAGTGGGAGAGGTTATTTCAGAGCCTTTGGTAGATCTGGAGGAAGCGATTTGTGGAGGAGGCAAAAACAGCATCATGGGAGAATATATTGCAGTCATTATCTGCTATCCATGTAATAGACTAGATCAGTGACTTTCAACCTTTTTTTGATGCTGCAGCACACTTGCATGGGGCACACAGTTAAAAGGCAAATGTAATTATCAGTCACTGTTAGCCAAGACGCAAATTAGTTTAACTTGAGAGAAAAAAGTATGATCATTTAGTAATCTCATTAGAATTTTAAAAAGACTTCAATGTCCTTTTTTCTTAAGGCGCATTGCAGCTCACTGTGAAGTTAACAAACTAGCTAATCCACAGGTTTCAAAATTCAAGGACTGTTGCCTCCTTGATCTTTAAGAATACACATAGCCTCGTTTAAAAACCTGCATTTAACAATTCAAGAGCCACATTACTTTTGTACCAACATGTTCAATGTTAATTGTGCTTACCCAGTGTGCCCATATTAGCCGTCAGTTTCTGGTGCTAAGTGCCCTTGTAGATTTATATTCACTTCTGCTATGCAGAGTTCTTTCTGACTCGTCTTATCAGTAATTGCAAATAAGCAAAATTACTTTTTGAAAAAGTGATGTCATTAGTGCTGATTACATGGACAGCCAACGTTGGAGGATAACTGTTTAGAGACTCATATGAGGGGGAAAAAAACTGAAGACTAAATGTTACATGAGAATTATTATCCCTGAAATAAAGCTCTTGTGTCCAGCATGAATTAGAATTGTCAATGCATCATCCACTCACTGATGACTAATGACATCATAAGACACTTGCCAACTGCACATCACCATATCTGTTTGCCCTTTATGATATCTCTCTTTCCATTTGCTGCCCTCATTGTTTCTGGTTATTTACCAAGCTGCGACCCCCATGAGCCCGGATAGACAGGAGAGGGCTGATTTGTATTCATCTGGGCCTCTCAACACTGACATGACAGTGTGGAAAGAGAAGAGGAGTGAGCGAGAATGTGTGTGCACGTGTGTGTGGTCATGATTGGATGTATGTATTAGCCTTGTCTACATGTGTGCACACTCACAGAGAGGAGGAGCAGCGTGGACTTCATGTAAGGAAGCCATGAGGACAATTTACCTCTCCTCTACACATCCACCACTGCCAATGCCAAGTTAATTAGTTTATTTATGAGGGAGGCGAGCTGCGAGATGAGGCAAATGAAGACTTAGTATTGTTACTTATCCCGACAGAGCAGCACAGTAGACAGATTAACAACACGGGCCCAAGATACAGCTCTCATGGATTGATGACTCCTGAGGAAGTGGGAGACAGGCTCAACCACTCTTGATATCACCAATGTCAGATGAAAACCTTACATTCCCAAAAAGTCAACTTTTCTCAAAATAAGACAAAACCTCTTGTATATGGGATTGACGTCTATGCATTGCTTCATTTCAGTGGGTTTCAAATGGTTTGAAAAAAATAAATTCAACAGAACTGAAGTTAGTAGGGACACACTCACTACAATATCTGTGACAAATACCCAGGATTTCATGACCTGAAGCTTTCGTATCCAATTTGACATTCTTCATTAACTTGACACCCCTGTGTTGAAGACAACGTTAAGTGCAAGTCATCACCATGGGTGGATGAAAAAACATTATTTTTAGAGTTTTTATTTATTTTTTTTTTTTATCTCTACCAATTTTTGACAACACTGTTGTGTCAGACCCTCTGCCTAATTTGACTCAAGTATCACTATAATCAGTTATCTGTGCCGCGGTGGTTTGAACAGAAAGTTTAAAATTGAACTCCTCATAATGAATCAAAATGAGTCTAGCAGAAAGTTAGTCACGCTAATAATATCACGCTGCTGGGTAAAACGAAAGCTTCCCAGCGCCTTAATGTCTTAATGATCCCATAATCTTTGCCCATATTGTTTTGGTCATAAATTTTACTATAATATGGAACAAGATAGGATTAGCAGGGCTTTTTGTCCCCCTGAACTGATTTTAGGAGCATTTTATGAGCTCAGTGGCATTTTATGAACTTTCAAGGGCATGTTCCACCCCCAAGACCTTAATCTCCACCCCTGATGTGAACTAATACCCATGCTGAATTCAGTGTACCTACCAAGTTTGCTTACCCTTTCCCCAGCCACTTCCCTGTAGTTTAGGGAACTACTAGGATGAACAGCCATCAATTCAGTCAATAATAACAGGACTGCTTGCGCTCAGATTGAAGCTTCTCCTTTTTGAACCAAACAATAGCATGGTATTTGTGGTATTATTGTTGAATAGTTACCCTAGTGAACAAATTGGACACCAACTGCCAGTATTTGCATTTAGTCATAATGCTCAGACTTTTAGCAGTGAAGCACTGAGTGAAATGATCAATCAAAATTTGCCTTTGCAAGGCATTGAGGTCTGACTGAAAGTACCTCTGAATCTTTAAAAATTACCACGTAAAAAGCCTTTGTTAACATTTAACCATCGAAGTTCAATGAGTCTAGCAGCAAATGTTCCTCGGTTGTAAAGCTACAGGAACAGTAAAAGCTGCCATTCAGTGCTCTATATTCCTAATGGACCATCTGTATTCAGCAGGCGCAAGTTCACAGATCCACACCTGGGCACACACACACACACACACACACACACACACACACACACACATACACACACACGCGCGCACGCACACATGCGCACACACAAACACACGCACAGCACTTAAGGATGACACAGACTCTTCAGTATTCCAGGCCACTGGCAGAGGGTTGGTTGAAACACCTTTACTACAAATTATGGAAAACATAGACTTTGAGAGTATAGTTATTCTCCTGCTTTCTGTTGTAATGGGCTCTGACGCCTGATACATAGGGGCTGGGTAATGACATGCAAAATGCACGCTGTAGAGGCGACGTAATGGATAAAATCTGCTTCCTTGTTGTGTGCAATTTGGAGTCGTAAAAGTGAACTTGTTCAGCTGGCACCATCTACATTTGGTAGAGAACTGACAGTAATGAGCACATCAATAAAAAACCCTCAGATCTGCCCCCTCAGCCCTCCTGTCCCACCCTCTTGATGAATTGAAGTCTCCCAAGACACCCGCATCTGGACCAATTTATGGCCATAATATGGCTTCCTCTGGTTCCAACCAATACTGCTGAGTAGCTGCTTTGAATGCTTGTATATGAATGAAAGAAATAAAAATAAATGTGCTGTTTCCCTCCTAGGGCATGAAAACAGAGACTGATTTTATTGCCTCTCTTAGAGCGATTTGCAATTTCGACAGAAACCAAACATCTAGGGTGCAAGGAAGGCTATGGAATTTGTGGGTGCTTCCATCAATCAAGAAAAATACATTTTATTCATTATTCTTATTTTAATAAAAATACACCCAGTGTAAAAGTCACGAAGGGATTTGTGATTTATTTTCCCCTTACCTGAGTCACCTTGATCCCTGAATCCTCCATTTGGAAATTCTTTGATTTGAAAACACTGGGGGGCATTATATGGGCTTCTGGAAAGAGGCTGGTTCATGTTTCACATTTACAAATGTAGCCACAAACATGGCCGCACTGTATAGATGCACAGTATCCATAAAATGGCTTTGTGTGATCACACAGCAGGATTCAAACCTGGCTGCCTTTCACATTTCACACATTTAACTGCTGCCTGGCTTAGCCCATCAGTTCCCCTAATAATGACAGCACACATAAAGAGCAAAAGTGACATTTTCATCCCACAATTGGCTGCCAACAGATCAGTAATGGAAATAAAGGCACAGTGATGATGAAAGCTCGGGTGGAAGCTCAAAGTGTGTTTTTGTGCATGTATGTGTGGCTGTGTGCACACATGCACTAATGTACTCCTGCCCACCGCGGGCACATCTGACTGAAATTAATATCCACCCAGAAAAGCCGCCTGTGAGCTCTGGCTGGGTCGATGTCATCCGGAGAGGCAGATGCAATCAGGGACACTGTAAAAAAAGACTTTTCACTTAAGCTCATCATTGTGTAGCCAGCTAATGCATACACACACATCAGATGGCACCTATCACAGTGCTAAGCTGAAAGCAATATCACAGATTCAGCTCTGTTCTGATAAATGGATTAGCTCAGATTAGCTGCTGACCAATACAGTACAGCAGCTTCTAATTCACCAAGGGTTGACTGGGTTTATAGAGAAACTAGCAGAGAAAACTTCCAGATGGTCTCAGGTGTCTGGATTGTGTGCAGTATTTGCAACAGCAGTTGCAGATTTCATTACCATATGGAAAAGAAGCAGTGGCTATGTATAAAGTATAGGTCATAATGTATGCACATATTTGCCTACTGTTTACAGAGAGTTGATTTGATTAAATGTCTTGTGCTCAATGCCACAGAGAAAGCAAACTATCACTAGTCTATCTTATGATTGAGGTTCCTCATCTGCAGGTGACATGAAGCGTCAGTTATCATCTCTGGTCTGGTATGCAAATGAGAAACTTATCTTCTTCTAGTTGTCCCCAGTTTAATAATGATACCAATTAGGTATTCAGGTCAGGTAGGTGATTGAGCTGTTGTTATCTCCATTGAGTAAACAAGGTTTCTTTCTTCTCATCCCTAGGCTTCATTAGCAAGCATAACACATGGCTGCATCTTGGCACCCACAAAGACATGAATCTACAGCTCGGAGAGGACTACAGCATGCACAGATAGTCCAAACACAGCCGTGCTGGAACATAAGCATACACAGGGATTATTCAAACTTTTTATTTTTTTTTTTTTTTGTAAGGATTTTAACAGCCATGTATGTCCTGGAGTGATGGTAGTAGAAAAGTACAAATTACCAGCAGCAGAGTGTTTAACTACCTTAATCTCCTCTAATTATTAAATTGAACTTCAACATGTCTCCTCTAGCTTAAACACTTGAAGGATTTCTCCAACCCTATCCATAAGAATACGTTTTTGAAATGACGTGAAACTCTGGAAATGGATAACAATAAGGTATGCATCACTGCATAGAAGGGTAGATAAATCATCGTCCTGTAACAAGGTCAGATATCACGCCCCTCGCCATCCACTCTCCACCCGAACACAGACATCGGCAGAAACATACATGTCTGAAACAAAGCAGCACTTATGAATACATATGGACCTATTTGTGATGCGGAGGAAGTATAATGTGTGTTCAGATTCAAGTAGGGTTGATGTCATGTCAGCGAGGATTTGAAAGGCATCGAGAGGCACGAAGAGCTCCTGCTATATAGTCAACAAGTTCCATGTATTGATTTTCCAGGAAACAATGAGGGAGAATGATATGATGGTAATCTAAAATTGACCAGATCTGGGGCCAGATTTAATAAGGGTTGGACAAATCATTAGTCTCAGAGTGGTTAGTAAATTAGTCAGCCTCTATGTGAAGCACACAACCTTAGTTACCCACGCTCTCAGTCCTTTATTATTACCCACAGCCTCTGACCTTGACAAGCCTGATGTTCATTTGGATGAAATGAGAAAAACAGGCATTTTCCTTCTATGGCTCTCCATTGAAAAAAAAAATATGACCACCAAGGTCCCCTACTCTTCTGTCATTACACCCCTCCCTCTCTCGCCCTCTCTCTGTGTAAACTGGGAATGGTTTTCATGCTTCATTACGGCTAGCAGTGGGTTTCCATTTAAATCCATTACTTTATAAAGCTCAGTGATACACAGTGGTGATGATGTTCTCATAACCCCATTTAAGATTTCATAGCTGCTAAAATGAGCTCTCATGTAATTCATAAGTAATAATGACATTTGGACCACTGTCACTACAGTTTTGCACCTCCAAACAATTTCTACAGCGTTTTTGCCAGGCAAACTCAACGGGGATGTTTTATGGAGGCCTATTCAAAAAGCATCACAGTTTACTCTCCATATCACAAACGGCATACAAGGACCACCGCACAGCTTACTCCTCATCAACTGCTGAGAAACGGTGTCATAAAAGCAGCACTGACTCCTAGAAACTAGCAGATGTAATCTCTCCACACAGCCGATGTGAACTTCATTTGGACGGTGGAAGGCCCTCCTGGCTCTCCTCCGACAGAGTTTGCAGAGGTGATGGCTATAGCTTTTATTAACACTGATAAACCTCTCACCTGTACATTTCCATCCCCCTGCTGCTTAATAAGCAGAGTCCATCTGAATTCCATTTGGCCACAATCAGGCATGGTGATGTCTCTCTCTCTCTCTCTCAAGGCTAAATTACACCTCATACATCATCATTTCCTTGAGCCTAAGCAGATGCTCCAAATAGAATGAGGTTGGGAAGGGTGTATTGAATTAATCTCAATAAATGGTCTTAGCTTTTTTGAGCAGTCTCCCACACTGATCTCGAATGGTGTAATGAAGCTGTGACCTCCTCTAAGATGAGATTGGCCTGTCTGCCCCAGCATATTTGCAGCACATGCTGCTCTGGTAGTTAAGTGGTTACATCTGAGGTAAGGAGAGATGCAATGACAGTGCACACCTGACCCCGGCACTCATAAATCATAAACTCCATGTTGTCGGCCTAATCTTGATTATACATAACACCCGCAGGTCCAGCGCTGGTGAATTATTCATGTTGTACTAATAGAGATATTACACTAAATTGTGTGTTTCCATATATATATATATAATGTGAACACTTATCTTTTATAAATCATTTAGTAATAACCCTAAATATAAAGGCACAAGATGGTGAATTGGGATGCTCAGTCTGGGGCATTTTGACAATGGATGCATGCACTTTAGAGGATAAATTTACCTAAAACAATCTGTTTAAGAACAATTATTGGCAATGTGCGTTGCAGTCCTGGGCCCATGTTGTTGTTTGGTAGTTTATTTTTTATTCCCATTAATTGGTCAAACTTAGACAAACTTACATCACTTGGAGATATTTGTAGTGCAACTATGAATGCTTTTAATAGGAGAAAAGCTATGTAAAACATCTATGGTGAACATCAAGGTTTTTGATGTTAGTTCCGCAGAATCAAAGAGCAAAGGCTTTACCATTTTGCGCTGATTTCAACAATCATACAGGGAGAAATCCATTGTTGATGGTAGACTGTAGGCTCAAAATGCAATGCAGCAGTAAAAGATTTTGAAGGGCGCAACTCTTGCTTTTTCTTCAGTGGAAAGAACAGCTACCAC